>SNQJ01S0017590.1:57234-89765 GCA_010110895.2 Picea sitchensis | reverse complement strand
CATATCTGTTTTAGGCTCTACTCTCTTCATTTCCTTTTGGATAAGTAAAACTTCCCTCACACTTGAATGATGCGCTTATGTAGGGGTGGAATGTATCACTGGCTAATGAGTGGCAAAAGGAAATAATGGATCAGAATCTAAAGAAGTGGTTTTGGGAACATTGCATGGCATGTACACAAAGGAAACTTGGCTAGAAAAATATTTGAAAGATATCTTATGTGATGCACATTATAGGAAAGAAGTTGTTGGAGTAAGCATTCAACCCCTCAAACCCAAGTATTGTTGCAATCCCAAGAGTAAGATATATTCTACTTGATATATGCATTCAATGAAAAACTTAGTTCAATAAGCGCCAGGGGGTAATCAATCAATAATCAAGACAATTCATAGAAAACCAAGTTCTAACAGGTATAAATGAACTACTTGTTTGTCTAGTTTCCATAAGAAATTGGTCTTTCTTCTAGAGGCTATTTAAGCATTGGTTTTCTAATGATACATGTTTTCTTCTAAATTGAACGCAGTTTATAACAACTTTGTCATCATTCTTTCTAAGGAATTCATTTTGCTTAAAATTCATTTCCTTCTCATTAAACATTGATGATTTTTGGATTTGATTTTATTGTTTCAAATTTTATTTTTCCCTGTTATATTTCTTAGAAATATCTTGTAGGTCTAAGCTTACTTTTGGTTGGGTTTCCTTGTAATTTGAGTTTCCTGGTTGATTATCCTTTGTTTTTTCCAAAGAAAATTCTAGACCTAGTTTAAGCGTTGCTTTTCTTTGGATTTGTGTAATTTGGACTTCCATATCCTCTTTGTTTTCAAGCCTTGTGATTTATTTTGAATAGCTTAGTGAAGAAAAGAAAACATTATAAGTTGTTTTTTATAGAAGGAGAGTCTTAAAATTAGAAAGCCTCATTAGATTACCCAAACATGTAGATTCAACCCTTAGAATCAGGCACCATCCTCTCATTCTCTTTAAAGTTGCATCCTAAAATCATTTTATTAATTTTCATTTTCTCTTAAGTTTAACATTGCATAGCTTGTTTGCTTTCTAACTTGCTTGCAGTTCCTCTGATGGGTTAAGTGCAGTGTCTCGTGAAAATAAGGCACACTTGCTAGTATTTTCAATCTTTCATTTTACTTCTCAGCCATGTATTAAACAAAGAAGCCATGAAATGTCCCATGCTATCTAAAGAATCTAAAACAATGGTGGAATCGGGGCTTCCCCAAATAACTAAGCCCCGAAAAATCTTGGAAATTTAGTTAAGTGGTGATTCATCCAACTTGAAGATGCCATCCATTCATATTAAATGGGCATACCACGTGAAAGGATTGTAGTCAAACATCCAAGGTTAAATATTTTCAAGGAATATTATTATTTAGATATTTCCAATCCTTTCCTAAAAGTAGGAATCATCGCCACCTAGTTGCAAAGACCTATCATTTCCCCCATCCACTATTTCTATAAAACATATATTATTGGGTGAAGGATTGGGAAATGAAATTAAATCATTGGTGGGGAAATGCAGATAACTATGTTGTGGCTATGGACACTTTCTAGCAACAGATCAAAGTCTATGATGCTCAGGTGACTCCATTCAGGATATGGACACTCATGGGTAGTGGAGCAACACAATAGGAAAGTGAAACAACATGTCTCCTCAAACAACATGTCTCCTCGAGTTGGACTATTATTCATTGACTTTTTATCATTTTCAAGGTGTTGGTTCATAACATAACTACTTCTTGATCATATTTTTTCCATTTAGTAAAAAATTCATTACATAACTCAATGTATGGGAAAATATGTTGTCTTTTTGGTGCTTTCAAAATTGGAAGTTATCGGTTGAATCTTTTGATGTACTTTTCTACTTTTAGAAATGAACACTTTAGCTACATGGCTTTTCTAACTTCATTTATGAGATATTTATGGAGATCTCCTCCTTCTATAGTTGTTATGATTTTGATCTTATGCCTGTTCTATTGGATTTCATTTTCAAAATTATTCAAGACTTGATCAATTGGATTAAAATTCTTTAGAGCGTCCAATTATGGTAATTTACACTCTGTAGTGGTATCCTCTATGAAATCCCAAATTTTGATGCAAACCAACCATTCGTATTCAATTTTCTTATGGGACTTGTGGAATATTCTTCGCCAACAGTTTGTGTCCTGCTCTATTTCATATAACTCAGACTTAAATAGCATCATGATGTTATGATATTTTCTACCCTTGTTTTGAAATATCTGTTTAATGAAGTTCAACCGGTCATGAACCTTACCCTATTGTTCCTTCTAAATTAAATTTTCTTTAGAGTGTATAAAATTTCATACTAAGTTCTTGAAGCTTAAAATCCTTTGAAAACAAATCTCTTTTAGTATGAATGTTTATTTTATCCTTTTCAAGGACCTCTTCCACAAAATTTGGCACTAGTCCCTATGATGTTTTATAATATTTTACCCGCTTCTCTAGCTGAGATATATTCTTCTCGAAATTTTGAACGTCTTTTGCCTCTAATCTAGATTTGTAAATTGTGGCATGAGAGATGGCCAACCTAGTAGATAGTAGATCAATAACCTTGACGCTTTTGGTGTCAACAACATGTTCCTTAGTGGTACACAAAATGGTGTTATATAAATCATTTTTTATTTTTTTTTGTGTTTGTTTTGTAATGGCATATCTCCTTTTATTATGAACAATTCATTTGAGATCATCCACTCCTTCTAGTGTTTCAGGTATGTGCTAGTCACCCCATGATAATATGTTTTCCATGATGCTAGGTGTGATGACCTGTTTCATAGAAACATCCTTGCTTGTCTACACTTGGCTTTGGAATTACCATATTTTCCATTGTCAAATAAATAAAACTATTGGGTGGAGGTGCATTTTGTTACTATGATTGTTGAGCATGTTATCCTTGATTTCTACCAAGGGGTTGTTTATCTTGAGTATTTTTCACTAGAAGGATTTTCATAGTCTTTACTTAGATCTTATTTCTCTTGTTGAAGTTTATCTTGTTATTATTTCTTCTTTGTTTCTTCCTCCAATGTGATATACCTGGAACAGTTAACAAAAAAGAAAATATATTACGCAAGTAAGAGGAACATAAAATATATAGCAGAAATATAGAGCATGAATATAATGTTGATATCACAAAAATCTTAGTTCACTTTTCTCTTCGAGGGGGAAAACTACAAATGAGAAGAGATCTCTTACAATAATCCTCAACAACATACAATGGAGAGATGCATTCTTTAAATACAATTCACAACCAAAAATACCATGGGCCAATACCATGGGTTATCCATAAATAATTATCAACTACTAGTGGTCCTGATAATAATGAGGGTTGACCACTTATTACAATGACAACTAACTAATGACTAACTATGAGGGGTCAAAGACAGATCCTAACATGCCCTCCCCCTTCAAAAAAATTATTTTCCTCAAGGATGAAGATGTGGAAACTATTGCAGGATGGCAGCTGATTCCCAAGTTGCATCCTATGGAGAGATGTCCTTCCATTTGATCAGCACTTATTTGATTGTTTTCCCCCTGAGGTGACATTATCACATGTTGAGGACAGATTCGACATGCAACAAAATGGAGCCTTCTTCATCTAGTTCAGGTAGGATGGTTTGAACCCTACAATTTTGACCCACCACTTTCTTCAAATAGGAAACATGGAACATGAGATGTATTTTGGAGGCCGCTATAAGTGTAATTTTGTAGGCAATTCAACCAATGCGTTTGAAAATATGACAGGGGTCATAAAATTTGGGTGTCAACTTGTGGTGGCCCTACGCTTTGAGTGATGTTTGATTGTAAGGTTGGAATCTGAGAAACACCTGATCACCTTCTTGGAAAAACCTTTTGGAGCGATGCAGTCATCTTGTTGCTTGATACGATTTTGATCCATGTGGAGGTTTTCCTTTAGATCTGCGAGGGTAAGTTCCCTACCTTGCAACAACTTGTAAATATCATGTACCTTTGATGTTCCTGGAAGATAGGAAGTGACTATAGGGGGTTGTTGGCCATACATTGTTTCATATGGTGTCATTTTGGTGGTTGTATGATAAGAAGTTTTGTACCATCATTCTTCCATTGGTAACCATTGCGCCCACTAATGTTGTTTGTCTGAAATAAAGCAACATAAGTAAGTTTCCAAACACTTATTGACCACTTCAGTTTTCCCATGTTCATGTGGGTAGTATGTTGTGCTTATGTTCAATTGTCTTCCCTATAATTTGAACAATTCCTTCCAAAAGGTGTTGGTGAAGGTCAGGTCATGGTCAGAGACAATAGATGTTGGCATGCCATGTAGTGTGAAAATTTGATCAATGAAAACTTATGCAACTAGGGATGGCGTAAAAGGGTGTGGTAAGGAAAAAAAATGTGCATACTTGGAGAGGCGATCAACCACTACCATGATGACTGACTTGTTACCCTCTTTGGGAAGGCCCACTATAAAGTCCATGGAGATGTCAGTCCAAATAGAAGTTGGAATGGGTAACGGATGGAGAGCTCTGGGGTATTGATAGTTTCCCCTTTATGGTGTTGACAAATATCACATTCAATGACAAGGGTGAGGATATCATTCTTAATACCTTCCCAAAAAAAAGAGAGGCAAGCACGAGCATAGGTATTTTGGAATCCTGTGTGACCGGCGAGAGCATAAGAATGCATCTCATTTAATATCCCGGGCTTGAGTGTTGAATCTGGAGACATAACCAAGTGATCCTTATATATGAGAACATTGGATTGTCGAGGATAGCCAGTTGGAGGGCTAGTGTTAGCTTGAAGTCGTTGAATTATCTATGAGATAGTGGGATGGGTGAGCCATTCACGTCAAACTTCATCAATCCAATGAGGGATTGGTAATGATAGAGAAAAGTGGGAACCTTCATCTTCATATTGTCTGGACAACACATCTTCCACTACATTGTATTTTCCTTTCTTATAGATGATCTCATAATCATAGACCAACATTATGGTCAACCACTTATTTTGTTCTGGAGATGACAACCTATGCTCGAGGAAATACTTGAGACTATGGTGATTAGTTTTTATTTGAAAACGACACCCCAATAGATATGGTCAATAAGTGTGCACAACATGGAGAACTTCCATCATTTCCTTTTCATATGTAAATTTGCCCAAATTGTGACCACTCAGATTCTAGCTAGTGAAAGCAAGGGGTCGACCATCTTGGGTGAGTATTGCACCAATACCAGTTTCTAAAGCATATGATTTGACCAAAAAAAAATTGTTGAAATTAGGGACTGCTAAGAAGGGGGTAGTAGACATGACTTGCTTCAAATCTAGGAAGGATTTCTCAGCTACACGAGTCCACTGAAATGCATTCTTCTTAAGAAGGTCCATCAATGGTTGGGCATTTTTTCTGTAATGGTGGACAAATTTCCTGTAATATCCTGTGAGGAAAAGAAAACCCCTGAGGGTTTTCAAGGTCTTAGAACATAGCCAATCCTTCATGGCTTGAATCTTGTTGGGGTCCATGTGTACTCCATCACAGACGACAATGTGTCTCAATTATTCGACCTCACTTGCCCCAAAAGAACACTTAGATTTTTTTATGAACAACTGATGCCCCCATAACAATTAGAGTAGTTTGTCCATATGTTGAAGATGGGAATCCCAAGTGTGGCTCTAAATAAGAATGTCATCAAAGAAAACTAGAACAAACTTTCGAAGTTATGGCTTCAAGAGTTTATTCATGAGACTTTGGAAGGTAGATGGAGCATTGCAAAGCCCAAAAGGAATTACCAAGAACTCATAATAGCCTTCATGAGTTCTGAAAGCGATCTTCGGAATATCTGCTTCCTTCATCTGATTCTGGTGATAACCAGAGAAAAGATTCAATTTGGTGAAGAAACAATCACCCTAGATCTCATCCAATAGATCATAAATGACAGGAATGGGAAACTTATCCTTAATGGTCAATTTATTAAGGGCGCAAAAATATGGGCACATGCAGAAAGAACCTTATTTATTTTGGACCATTACAACATGGGAGGATTATGGGCTAGTACTTGGGAGAATTACCCCGACTTCCAATAATTCCTACACTATTTTTTCTATTTCAGTTTTTTGAGCAAAGGGGTACCTCTAGGGGCATACATTGGGGGGATGGCTGCAAAGAAGGAGAGGGATGTTGTGATCATGCTCACCCTGGGATGGAGGTAATTTTTTGGGTGTCTCAAAGACCGGGTGGTTCTTCTCCAAAATGATTTGCAAGTCAGGATGAATTGTGGGGGATGATGGCTCTTGTACGTGGATGTAATTAAATTGGGAAATCACCCCATCGTGACCTTTCTTCGGGAGTTTCTTCATTTTGCGAGAGATGATAATTTTTGGGGACCCAACATGTAATACGTGGAGGGTATAGGTTTGAGCCTATTGACTAAAGCACATATATAACCCTTGATAATCCACAGTAATTGATCCCAAAGTGCGCAACCATTCAACACCCAAGACAATATCACAACCACCCATGGAAATGGAAAACATGTGAGTTTCCAGGGTATAATCTCCCATTTAGAGTTTGAAATTCTCACAACGACCCCCAAATTTTATTGTACCACCATTATCTATCAGAATTTGAAAATTTGAAATTGGTTGAATAAAACAATTGACATCCTCGACAACCCTACGTGAACAAAATTATGGGTTTTGCTGCTATCAATCAACACTACTACCACTCGTTGTTTGATGTAGCCTTTGATATTTAAAGTCTGTGGAGAAGAAATACCAGAAAGGGCATGGAGAGAGATGACAGGTTCTACCGGTTCCTCAGGAGGTGCAACGACTTCTGAGAGGGGTGGAGTGGGCTCAATATCCTCTAGTTTAGGGGCCTCATCTGACATTTGGTCCTCGGAACCATCAATCTGGAAGAACTTTTTTTCATGACATTTATGTCCTAGCGCATATTTGTCATCAAAGTAATAACAAAGCCCTTGTTTCTGACGTTCTTCCATTTCTACATGAGACACCTTTTGAACCTTCAAGGATTGAGTGGGAGTATTGGTATTCCCTAGACGAGGATGGTTGGGGACTGAAGAACGAAGGGGTTGTGCTTGAAGAATGGTCTCAGCTTCCAATTCTAATTTTCATGTCTGCAACCAAGTAATAGGATGATACTTCCAAACATCAGCATGAATTGCCTCCTTTAAGCCACTTATGAAACACTCAATATAGAATTCATTAGATAAGCCCTTAGTTATGATAGCCAACTATTCAAATGTTGTGATGAAATCAATGATGAACCTTGTTTTTTTCATCTTGGTGAGGCACCCCAAATAATGAGATTCCCTATCAAAACATGCACAAACAACTTTGGTGAACATGTTCTAATTGGGATGTCTGGGATAACATTTCTTATGCCACTGCCACAATTGCCAACGTTCTTGATCTAAGTACAAAATTCCTACATGGAGTTTGGTATCACATCCTGAATATCATGGAGGGAGAAGTAGTGTTCCATTTGAGAGACCCACCCATCTAGGTTAGATCCATCAAATTTATGCATCTCCACGTTTGGCAGCTTATTCCATAAGTTTGGAGGACCCCAAGGGGAGTGGGAATTATGAGTATTCTCATAATGAGAAGAATGAGGAAATTCAGAGTGGTATTGTGGTTGCTTACCCTTTTCAATCAATCCAAGGTTTTGGGAAATGGATTGCAGGTTTTTCTTTATGTCATCCATGTCTTCAAAGCGCTTATTGAACTGGTTAAGGTCCCCCATAGCCCATTTGATCACAGAGACCTCTTCAGATATTTGGGTTAACTTAGGGTCCCACACATCCCCAGTCTAAGAGCGGGTAGTAGGTCCCATTGTGGAGGCTTAGGGAGAGTGTTACCACAATAATCACCATGAGATAAGAATTTTGATGGGCTAGGTGTCAAATAAGGGTGTTGAGGAGGCCGGGTCCAAAAAAAGGATTAAAAAGGATATGTATCACTGTGACCAGGGAGAAAAGATGAAACCAATGGGATAGGTCTCAAATAAGGGTCTAAGGGGGTCGGGTCCACAAAAAGGATTAAAAATGATAGGTATCACCGCAATTCAGGAGAAAAGAGGAAGCCAATGGGATAGGTCTCAAATAAGGGTGTTGTGAGTCCCCAAATTTTTTTTTTACTCCTACGTTGTTATACTATGATACGAATAATTTTACAGTTTCAAAATGGCCAAATTCTTAACAGGAAGAAAGATATAGGAATTTCGCAACCAAAATGCAGGAGGCTAGGTTGCACGGCAATGGATCTTGTTTGTGCTCTTTCTATGTTCTTTTTTTGTTTTGTTTATTTCCCCGAGGTTATGGTTTGTTTTAGGATACCTATAGACAAGGTTTTTCCTTGTGTTATAGCTCTATAATATTCATGTGGGGTCGATAGTAGTACTCAACCCAATATCTCAGGGCACCAACTAAGGAGACTCGACCATACTCTTAGTCGTACTACTTGATTACCCAAGTACTAAAGAGTATCTTCCCGAGTGTTGTTCTCTATGACACTATAGCAGTCAGGAAATCGATCGATTGAGCTAGGTGGGTTCCAAGAGGCCTAGGGAAAGTTCGTGCACATGTGATGTTTGATGCACTACCACTCGAAGGGTTACCACCAAGGGTTACAAGGGTGGCCAAAAAATGTGTGCTTAAGTACTACCACTTGTATTTCCTATGTGTATGCTTCCCCGACCATGGATTTTTGTGTTGAACAATATATCTCTATGGTTTATCGACATTGAAACACGTCGCTACCCTAGAAAAAAAAAATCACCCACACTTCCTGCCTAGGAAAGTGCTCTAATACCACTTTGTGATATACTTGGAACAGTTAACAAAACAAGCAAATATACTACTCAAGTAATAGGAACATCAAATGTAGAGCAGAAATATAGAGCAGGAATATAATATTGATATCACATAAAGCTTAGTTCACTTTCCTCTTCAAGGGGGCAACCTCCAAATGAGCAAAGCTTTCTTACAATAATCCTCAACAACATACAATGGAGAGATGCATTCTTTAAATATAGTTCACAACAAAAAATACCATGGGCCAATACCAAGGGAAAATACCACGGGACAATACCAAGGGCCAATACGATGGCTTATCCATAAATGATTATTAACTACTTGTGGTCTGATAATAATGAGGGTTGACCACTTATTACAATGACAACTAACTAATGACTAACTACGAGGGGTTAGGGACGGATCCTAACATCCAAACTTGAATTTTTTGTGGTTTCAAACTTCTCCTTCTCTTTTCTTTTGTTCTTCTTCTTTTGTTCTTTTGTTCTTTTGTTTTTTGTTCTTCTTCTTTTTTCATCCTTTCTACTTCAGCTTGCAATTTATGTCCCAATTTTTTCTGAGCCTTTTCTGCTTCAACCATCAATATTTGTTTCTCCTCTTTCTTTCTCTTTTATTCTTCTTCAAATTTTATTCTAAGTTCTTCTTCTTGTTTGAGCCTATCCTCTTCAACCTTATTATTCTCCTCTTCGTCGTTTTTGTTTCAACATTTCATCTTCAACTAACTTTTGTTTTATTCTTTCCATTTGATCATATAAGGACATACTAGAGAAAGAATCAAAATATTTATATTTAAGCTTTAGATGTGCCTCATCCCAATCAATGACATACTCATAAGGCATTTCGTTATTCCCACTCATGTGTATATGTCCAAGTGATGGATACCATTAGACTATGTTTGTCTAAAAGGCCCAAGGATTCATGCCTTTTAAATTGATCTTAAGGAAACCTATATTCAAGTATGGCATTGGATTCCTACCTTGCTTGCTTTGAATTTAGAATATTATAATGCCCATTATACATATGATATGGGATAAAGGTCTTCTTCTTTTCATCCTTAGATAATGATGCATGGAATCCTTGAAGAAATGTTTTGTAGGTTATCTCTTCTAATACAAGTTGCATTGGCGCAAATTTAGGCAACAAATGTGAAGGGCTTGTTACACCATAGATCCTTAAATAAGTATAATCCTCTTGGATGTACCAACTTCCTATGATTTTAAGAAATCTCATTACCTCCTTACTAAGTTTGGGGTGTTAATCCCTAGACAAGGCCCCATGTTAAGTATAAAACCCCTTATTAAGCCCTAGATAATGAATTATTACATTTCTAGTGTTATATTAGTAGTTTGGATAGAACCCTTCATTGTACCATTTCATTATAATTGTACCCTTTGTATCCTACACACACACACACACACACACACCAAGGATACCTAGTATTAGGATCATCTTATCTCATATTATACATTAAATATATTGTAAAAGGAGGTTTCCCCCTCGAAGTGGACTATTATTCATTGATATTTTATCATTCTCAAGGTGTCGGTTCATAACATTTGGTATCAGAGCAGCGATCCTAGGATTTTGCTACTTCAAGGGAGTCATCTTGGAATTTTCACTATAACTTTTTTCTAGGCCACTTCAGATAGCAAAATTTGGATGTTAATCAGGAGACATATCACAGTACATCTAGTAAAAATTTCAATTTTTGTTTCGTTATACTTTCAAAGATATAGCCTATGTAAAATAGGGTTTTTGACTCATCTTGAAATCATTTTTAAACAAGTCATATTGGAATTTTAGATATAAATTTGTTTCTGAGACGTTTCAGATAGAACAATTTTGTGGAGACTAAGGAGACATGATTAATTATATCTACTCCAAATTGAAGGTTCTGGGTCATTATATATATATATATTGGAAGTTAGGGTTTGTGACTAGTCCTGCAATTAGTCTCAAACGAGCCATATTTTTATTTTCACTATAAAACTTTTTCGGTGAAGTCTCAAACTATGAAATTTTTTGAATCCTAAGAAAACATATAGAGCTACATGTGGAAAAAATTTCATATTTTGAATTTTTGTAATTTGTGAGATATATCTCGTGGAAGTTGGGGTTGTTTACTAATCCTAAAATTATCCTTAAACAAAACATTTTGGTATTTTTTCTATAACATTTTATCAGTGAAGGTTCAGACTGTGAAATTTTTAGGAGTTTAAGAAGTCATATCAGAGTACTACAAAACAAAATTCCAGACTCAAAAGGGCTCAAATTTCAGATATATATCAGGACAAAGGTCAACCATCCAAACATACTCCAAATTAGGGTTTGAAAGGTATGTAACTTACAATTGGCATAAATTTTAATTGGACGATATATTTCTGGTGATTCAAAATTTGTGAAAAAAGAGGAAAGATAGGAGAATTATTTTTTTCTCACATGGCTTCAAAGGTTCCTCCAAAATATACTTCATCAAATAAACCTTAAGAGAGATCAACCATGACTCAAGAAGAAAGAGAATAAATTTTTCACCGGATTGGAAAGGTAAAAAAGAAGATGGATGAGGTAGAAAATAAGATGGATGAAAATAGGAAAGATGTGGAAAATAATATGGATGAAAATAGGAAACATATGGAAACTAAGATAGATGAAAATCATGAGTATATGTAAAAGAAGATGTTAGAATTGCAAAATTCCATGTCTTACGTGATCTTACACACTCTAGATGAGAGACTCTCTAAACAAGATATTAAAATGAAAGGAAATATGAAAATGTAGAGGAAATACAGATTGAGTCCTAGAATCATGATTATTCATCACTTCAAGATCCACATCATCAAGATTTCAATGCAACACCAAGGAACTACTTTATTCCAAAGATCGATATGAGTAAGTTTGATGGTAAAGATCTTATAACATGGATATTCCAGATGGAGAAATTATTTGATGTACACCAAGTGCCAAGATTACAAAAGGTACATATTATGTCCTTTTATTTAGAAAATGATCAATTTGTTTGGTATCAATGGATTTGTGAAAGAAAAAAACAATTCTATTATCTCTTGGTCCCCACAGATGAATTGATATTGCATTATTGTTGGGTTAATCTTGAATCGGTCATAGAGTCGTTGATTTGGTCATCGTTGGGTTTATTGTCAGTGGTTTATGAGCCCGTGGTATTGGGAAATCCATGGTATTTTCCTATGGTATTTGATGTGAGTATTTTCATGTCATTGCATGGTTATCTCCACACCATGCATATCTTTGCATGGTTGTTTCCATGCCATACATGTCCATGCATGTATTTGAATGGATATGTCCACTCCATGCATCTCTTCGCATGACTATCTCCACTCAATGCATACATTTGCATGGTTATTTCGAGGCGATGCATATCTTTGCATTGTAATGTAATTCTGGTAAAGGAATTAAGATTTTAATTGATGAATCATATTTAATGGTTTGACATACTCATTGTAAGAAGCCTCAAGTAGCCTCAAGTGGTCAATGTTACCCTGGTTTGGCCAGTTTGGCCAAGGTTATTAATAGATATCTATGGAGGTTTTGGTTCTCCTGATTAAGGGTTTCCAGGATAAATATTGGCTCTATGTTCATTCTTTCTTGTTGTGTTATTTCTCTATCAGTTTTTAACATGGTATCAGTGTTGGTTAGACTTGGTCTCTCAAATGAGAGTGGTCTGATGTTGAGATCCATGCTTATGAAATTATTGGTAAAATGAGTGACAAGTGGAAGGTGAGAGATATGCACACAAATTGAAGTGATGTTTCATGGGTTTATGAACCATGGTAAATGATACATGGAAATGGAGCATAGGTAGAATTGCATCGAAGATGAAGTACTCGGCCAATGAGTGCTTTGGCTCATTGCTTTTGGAGCAAGTATGAATGTTGGTAAAGAAGTTAGTAGATGCTTCCTACATCATTTGCTTGGGCATACAATGCATTGATGTGGAGCAAAGGCATAAGCACACTGAGAATGAAGTACTCAGTGAATGTATTCTTTGGCTCACTATAATTATAGCAAGGAGGGATGTTGGTAGATTCTTCTTTCATAATTTTCTTGGGAATACAGTGGATCGAAGTGGAGAATAAATGAATGTGCATTAAGGAAGAAGTACTCGGTAAATGAGTGCTTTGGATCACTTTATTTGGAGCTAGGAGGGATGTTGGTAAAGAAGTTGGTAGATGCTTCTTGCATCTTGTGCTAGAGCATACATTGGTAAGATAAGGAGTTGGTGTATGTAATTTTATTTCGAGCAAGAGGGATTCTTGCAATGAAATAGGTTGATGTTTCATAGCATCATGTGCTCAAGCATACAATTGTGATTATTTTTATGGAGTTGGATTTTATCACATGTAAAAGATAATATGGTTGTAATACCTATTTAGGCATGTGTACCCTTGGTTTGATGGTTCACCGGGATCAAGACTAGACGTAGACCTAGGTGATAGGGGGTCATGTTGTATTCCCGATACTCGATTTATAAACTTTGAAGGGGTCAAGTGTTTATCCCATGTCAAGTTTAAAGGGGTGAATGTTGGGTTAATCTTGACTCGGTCACAAAGTCGTTGATTTGGTCATTATTGAGTTTAATATTAGTGGTTTATCATCCCATGGAATTGGGTAACCCATGGTATTTGTTGGGAATTGGGTGTAACTTGATACGAAGCAGATAAAAAAAATTGTAGATAATCTAAGAGGAAATAGTTTTTCGAAGAAAAAGGGTGGTGTCTAAAGACATTGTTACAACACTTAAGAACAATGCATTATGATTAGAACATCACAATGCATATTGGACATTTTGTACACACTAATGGTATCACCGTGATGATAATGACCCATCGGGTTTGCTATTCATAGCTTCAATATCTAACCAAATTCTTTAAAATTGGGAGGATTTTGTCCACATACAACCATTAGTGATTGGAGTTGACTCCGTCAAATCCACACTATCAAGTTGGCTCAACAAGGATGCTCAACCCAACCATTCATGCATCTAACTCGTAGTCGATTCTTTGTTGGTCTATCCATCGACCAATTGTCTTCAACTGTTGGTCAACTGTTGGATCAACGAGCTTGTCGACTACTCGAATGACTAATGTAGATATTTGGTTGATTGTCCGACCAACTGTTTTCATATGTAGGTCGACCACCCGACTAAATGATTCTAGGATAAGTGTAGTGAACCATCAAAAATTGATGTTCCAATAACCCCCATCAACACACGACTCTGGAGATTCAGGAGGTGAAATTACGTCAATAGGACACCCCTCGTAATTTCATCTTATTGAAGCCCTACAAGCATTGTATGGAGCTTGATCAATCTAGATTCATATAAAGGCTTAGTCAATACATCATATACATGATCATCTATTCTGCAATAGATAAGAGAGACAATGTTCTCATGAACCAACTGTCTCAAATTATGAGCAAGGAGATCAACATGATTCATCTTATTGTGGGAAACATGGTTGTTAACAACTTGAATTGAAATATGATTGTCATAGTATATTGTATTCGAAATTTGAAGAGAAAATCCAAGTTCACCTAGAAGTTGGTGAGTCTAGACTACCTTTGTACTTTCATAAACGACACCACGATACTCTACTTCTGTAGTCGACAAGGAGACTACCTTATGTTTCTTGCACAACCAAACCAACAGTCCAGCGCTAAAGAAAAACGCATAGCCAGAAGTGGACTGTCGATCATCTTTGTTTCCAACGCAATTAGAGTCGGTGAAGTCGACCAACGAATTTGAACTACGACAATACTTGGTACCAAAATGAGTGGTACCCTTGAGGTAGAGAACAATTCATTTGACTTCTTTCTGGTGGATTTTTATGGGGTTCTGCATAAACTAAGGAACCACATTAACATCAAAGGAAATGTGAGGTCGACTATGAGTAAGATAAATGACATTGTTGACCATTTGTAGATAGAGTGTAACATCGACTTTGGGGGTTTGACAAGTTTTGTTTAGCTTTATTCCATATTGAAAGGGAGTATAATAGGGCTTACAATAGGCCATTTTAAAATGTGTCAAAGGATATATTACATATTTATATTGAGAAACAAAAAAAACATCAAACAATGATAATACTTGAATACCCAACAAATAATGTAGAGTACCAAGATCTATCATGTCAATGGAGTCAGAAATTTGTTTCTTCAATATAAGAATGAGATTGGTGTTATTGATAGTGATGGAAAGGTCATCAAAATATACAACAACAATCAAAGTGTTTCCAATGGTATGGAGTACATATAAGTTCTGATCAGATTCACAACATTTGAAACCAAGTCAAAGAAAGAAAATGTCGATCTTATCATATCAAACTCTAGGAGCTTGCTTCAAACCATAGAGAGACTTCTTGAATCGAAAAACCAGGTTAGAATCTATCACAAAACTAGGAGGCTATTCCATGACAAATTCTTCAAATAGGTCACCATGAAGAAATGCACTCTTCACATCCATCTGATGGATCTGGCATCCAAATTGAGTAGCAAGAGAAAGAACCAGTCGAACATATTTCATCTTTGCAACAAGGTCAAAGGTATTAGTGTATTCAATTCCTTCTTGTTGAGAAAATCCCTTCACAAGAAAGCGAGCTTTATGAATCTCAACAACACCTTCAGATGTAAATTTGGTCATGTAGACCCATTAACACTTTACAATGTTATTTCCTTGTGGTCAATGAACTAATTCCCAAGAGTGATTCTTCGACAAAGAATCCAATTCTACCTACATAGCCTGCTCCCATTCAGGTTGAACTCAGGTATCTGAGTAGGTAAAAATATTAGAAGTTTCAAGTACATAAGTCATCAATGCAATGCTAACATGATTTTTTGATATTGAGTGTGTCGTCCTGAAGAAATATCATTGGTATCAGGTCCAACAACTTCAATTATCTTGGTATCCCATCTAGGTAGACAAAAAATGGGTGAACGATTGTTCATTGCAAAGGATCGATTAGAAGTTGAAACAATTTGATTCAATGAAGATGGTAGACCAGTCAAAACATATATTGATGGACCAATCGACTCACAGGTTGATCTTCTAGTCAAAACATGAAAAGAGTTCGACTATCCAGTCGAGGAACTGAAAAATGAAATAGGAGAACCAGATTCAGAGAAAACATCGAGGTGATCATCCTGTAGCAATCTCGAGGAGGCATTCAACAACTTGAGCTATAAGACTTTTCATAAAACCATACATTTCATCTAATAATATTTTTCCATTTGACTGGATCAAACAATTGATAGGATTTATACTCTTCAGAGTTCCCATCATGATGCAAACATGACTCTTTGCATCCAACTTATTTCTACAATCATCATAATTATGATCCTAGGAAACACATCAAAACACACGGAGTTAGTCGACTGAGGGATTCCTTGCACATCGTTGTTCGACTAGAGTCAACAAAGGAACAATGCGAGTCGAGTAATGATTGAGCATATATTTTTCACAATATACTACTTCAACCTAGAAGCGAGGAGGCAAATATTTGGCTAGCAAAAGACATCTAGCCATTTCGACTAACATCTAATTCTTGCATTCTGCAACACCATTCTATTGAGGTGTATGAGGAACCAACCACTTCTAAACAATACCAGATCGAACCAGGGATTCTTTAAAAGGTGGATTGACATACTCACCACCATTTTCTGATCTCAAACACTTGATAGGTCAGCCACTTTTCTTTTCAACAAAAGCTCTAAATTCTTTGAACTTCCGAAAGACAATATTCATATTCTTTAGAAAGTAAATTGAAGTCATACAAGAGATATCATCAATGAAAGTCAAGATATACCTTGCACCTGCTAGGGAAGCCAGATTGATGCAGTAGAGATCACTGTGAACCAACTCTGGGAGGTTCTTTTCTCACCATGATTTTCCAGAGTCAAAGGGTTCCTGATGATGTTTTCCAAGCACATATCCTTTATAAACTCCATCAGGGGGAAATAATTTAGGTAAACCAAAAATCATTTTTTGAGTTTCCATCAACTGTAGACTTCAAAAATTCAGGTGTTTGAGTTGTTCATTCCAAGTTCGAATTCGATCATCAATGTGAAAAACAAGAGCAGTCAGTTCAAAGTCGGGTCGAGTCGTGTCACAAAATTTATACAAATTTTTCTTTGGGTCGAGAAACCCTTCAGTAAAAATCTATCGACCTTTCTTCAAATCTCGAACAAAGAACCGATTTGACTAAAATCCAAAATATTACATGTCTGTGTTAGTTAAGAAATGAATAAAATATTGGCACTGATGTTTGGTACATGATATACACCAACAATTGTCCCATATCAATAGTAAACATCACCCTAACCATCAATATCAAGAGAAAAATCATCATCAACATAAATATTCCTATTCTTAGCTTCATTTAAGGAGGTGAACAAGGAAGCATCCTTATCCATATGATGGGTGCACCTATAGTCGACTACCCATTATTTCTGCACATAATGAGATATCAAGGCTTGAGAAGTTTAGACTTGGAAGGTGAAATTCTCAACAAGTCGGTGAACAACAGACATGTCTCCTTCAAGGCGTCTAACCTTCTCTTCTAAATTGTCTCGCTTCTAATAGAAAATCTTCTCCACATGTCCAGTCTTTCCACAATACTAACATGTCTTCTTCTTTCAACTTTGATGGGGTGCATCTATCTTCCCTTTAGGTTTCTTGTCGAGGCTTCCAGGTCTCTATATAAGGGTATCAAACCATCCTCTTTATTTATGATTTTACTTTCCCTTTCCCTTGAGCAAGTGGGATTTATGTTTACCACCAATATTTCCTTCAACAAGAAATCTATGTTAATCAATGATCAAAAGGACACATAAATATTCAAATGTGTAATCCTTACCATCTTCCCTAAAATCGGGAGAATCTTGTCCACATATAACCATAGGTGATTGGAGTTGACTTCGTCAAATCCACGCTATCAAGTCGGATTGACAAGGATGCTTGAACCGATCGTTCATGCGTCCAACTCGTATTTGATTGCTTGTTTGGTCAATCCACTGAACTAATTGTTGATATTTAGATTGGTCAAGATCCAAACAACAAGCTCAAGAGTATATAAATCCCCCTGGGTTTTTATAGAGGTGGTACTCCTCTTTGGATGAAATGTTGAAAGATTATTTATATGGTTCTACAATAAATGAAAAGGGCGTATGCTAAAGATAAATCCCGAAAGATCTCCCAACAAAGCTTTGTATATACAAATGTACAACCCTTATATGCAGTTATACAAATATACATCAGATCATTTTAAGAAAAGATAGGATAAAGTATGTCAGCAGATATTTGTGTCTACAAGGTTTTGGAGTCTCCCTTCAACATGCATTCTTTCTTTCTTGTAAGATAATCTGAACTTGGAATCTGCTATGAATTTTGCAAGATGAATAAATGGACAGGTCTTCAAAGAAGTTTAAATGATAAATTCATTAAAACTCAAAAACGATTTTGATAGGAATATATTTGAAATTACATTATTTCAACTGAAGTCTAAGAAATCACTAATGTAATACCCTGGAATAGTTCTTTGCAGGAGGAATTTGTAAAAATATCTCAATATGTCAAGTTCAAGAATATCTGGAACAAGAGAATTGAAACAGTTTCAACAAAGTCTCAATGACTATTACATGAACTAAAATGAATTGAATTTGTTTTCTTACAAGTAGGGAATGTGCTCCTTTGGACCTGAAATGTTACATGATAACTGAATATTTCAAGAAAAAGAGTTTCTTAGACCCAAATCTTCCCATTTTCCATACATTAATGGAATATTTGATGGAAATAAACAGAAAAGAAGAAGATGTAGAGAGACAAGTTTTAGCAAGCCAACACACCAAAACTTGGAAATATAGAGATTTGCTTCTTGCAGACTCTTCACCACTATAGAAAATTTTGACTTCCAACCTCTTGATGGTGCCTTCTCTTGCCCTTTTAAAATCTACTCTCAATGCTCTTGAAGTAGTTAGGGTTTGTCTTTCTAGAACTTTCCACGATTCATTTTTGGAGTAAACCAGTTTTAATTTTTACTTTATTGAATTTTCATTAATGACTTTATGTCATTGAAATTTGTGCCTCCAAGTAGGGCCCACTTATTCCTTTAATAAACTTTATTTAATAAACTTTATTTTCAAGTTGACTGCCTTTAACAAAAATGGATTGTGTTTAAATTTTATGAGAAATATATTTGACCTTTCAGCCATGGAAAAAATTGTATATGCAATCTTCATCATCGCATCTTTCCAATGTGTCCTCTTGAGTGCAATTTTGAGTTCTGGATCTCAAGTTATAATCTTGGGAAGTTGAGGTTCCAAGCAAATTCATCAGCAAATCATGAAAACATAGTTGAATTTTATTTTAATTTCTAAGAGATTTATAACCAACTTCACCTGTGTATTCCTATTACATCATCTTCCTCGTCGAATTACCTTTCCAACGAGGTACATTTTGTCCAAAACCGACTCTCGGATCTCAAGTTATGACCTATAGAAGTTCGTCACTGAGACACATTTCATCAATTCGTGGGTCAATCCTGGCCCTTCATCTTAATTTGCCTTTTTAAAAGAAAATTCAATCCCACATGCATTGTGGAGATTGAGAGATAAATGTTTGTAATGAAAAATTCTCCATAGTCCTCATGTGGAACAAAGGAGATTATGGAGACTTTGGTGTAGGTTTCATGACTTAGGAAATTTCATAAATCAATAAAAAAATTGATGCCCAATCAATGCCTAGTCATCGCCCAGTAAGAAACAAGTCAATGCTCGATCATCCCACGCATCACAATCAGATAGGATGCCACATGTCATAGTATAATTGGTTCCCATGTGTGATAATGTAATTGTGTAAATAGGGTGTGACATGTGATGATGCGGTTGGGGAATAAAAACTTAGGAAAAGTGGTTAAGTGTACGGGAATGGGGAGAAGGACGAGAGAGAAGGGAGGTAATGCGGATCAGGATGAGAGGAATGTGGGGTAAGGGAGGATGCAGGGATAGGTCTGAAAGATTGTAAGTTTGAAAGAGTAAAATGAGACTAAGGGAAATGGGAGAGGGAGTAAGGGAATGAAGTGCACGGGTAAGGGAATGCAAAGTGAGAACAAGAAAGAAGGGGATGTGATCATGCACCGCAAGAGGGGAATAAATAAGACTAAGTAAGGGAAGTATGTAAGGGGGAACATGATATGAAACAAGAAATATGGAAATATGGAAACAAGACACATGGAGTGGAAACAAGAAATATGGAACCAAGAAATAAGAGTAAATGTGGTTCCAAGGAAATGGGTAGTTCCAAGAAAATCTTAGTTGTGTTGCACATGGAATAAGCAATTTTGGAAGGTCATAAAAAAACCTAGATATATTGAGCACACAAACTCATATTTTTAATCCATAAAATGCATGATGAAGTTGAGACTGAGGGCTGTGCTGTGAACTAATAATCGTTCAAAATTTATTTCTTTTGATATCAATTTTATTTTTTATTTTTCCAAGAGCAGGAAACCTAGCTGATAAATTTTTTTGATCAACACGACTATTAAACCGACAAACTTGTCGACTACTAGACCGACTAATGTAGATATCTAGTCGATCACCTGACCGACTATTTCCAAATGTAGGTCAACCACCCGACTGACTGTTCCAGGAGAAGTGTAATGAACAATCAAAACTTGATTTTCCAACAGTATTTTCCATGGTATTTGATGTGAGTCCTTCCAGGTCATTGCATGGTTATCTCCACACCATGCATGTATTTTCATGGTTGTCTCCACACCATGCATGTTTTTTCATGGCTATGTCCACTCCATGCATATCTTCACATGACTATCTCCAGTGAATTCATGGTTTTCCATGATTATTTCGAGGACATGCATATCTTTGCATTGTAATCTAATTCTGATAAAGGAATTAGGGTTGTAATTGATGAAGCCTATTTAATGGCTTGATATACTCCATTGTAAGTATCCTAAAGTATCCTCAAGTGGTCAGTGTTGTCCTAGCTTGGTCGATTTGTCCAAGGTTATTAATAGATATCTATGGAGGTGTTGATTCTCTCGGTTAAGGGTTTCCAGGATAAATATTGGCTCTATGTTCATTCTTTCTTGTTGTGTTATTTCTCTCTCATTTTTTAACAATTATGGGGATATTAAGAGAAATACATTTTTTACCCAATTGATAAATGTTCCACAGAATGTCCAATTGTTGAAAATATAGCAAGGAAGGTCTTCCACACATTGCAGTGTCCTATCATGGTGGGGAACAATGAAACATTAGTCAAGTTGATTAATTAAACTTTTCCCTAAGTCTGACTTAGGAAAAGTAATGTTGATGTGTTATATTCTTCAGTTGACTTATTGACCACCTTTTCTAAGGTTAAAGTGAAAATAATTGAAGTGATGGATGTTTTAATCTTAGCCATCCATATTGGAGGGTGAGAGAGAGTTAATCTTAGCCCTCCATCCTTGTAAAATTAGGGTTTTCACTTTCTCAACTAAGTATAAGGAGAATTGACTTGGCTAAGGGGGCGCATTAGATCATGGAGAGATCGATTAGAGGAGCATCAATCTAGAATTTTTGAGAAGAGAGTTTTGCAGGGAGAAAGGGGAGGACTTATAGTTATTATAGATTTATTTGCCACCTAGTCATTAGGTGATTATCACCTAAAGATCACCTAATCACTAGGTCAGTATCCCCTAGAAACCCCTCATTTTAGCCCTTAAAACCTACCACTTTTTCCTTGCGTTTCTAGCCAATTTCCCACCCAACCTCCCTTTTCCTTCACTAAGGGTGTGACCAAAAGGGGTGGTCACTCCTTTTGGCCTACCAGGGAGAGATCGTTGATTCTATATATGTGTCTAGGGAGTGACCAAGTCTTGAAGCTCCTATTTTTGGATTTGGTTCCGATGGATGAGACTTCCCACTAATTTCTTGGGGTTTATCTTTGAGAAGGCTTCAATCATGAGCTCAATAATATTATCCTAATAATTATATGGCCTTATCCCTAAATCCCTATAATAACCAAGCCATTTCCCATGGGAAAGGAGGAGGAAAGAGCTAGCAAGTTTACTCTGGTGATTTGGTTGCAAAACTTGGGAAAGGAGCTTAGAAGAAGGCCATATCTTCAGTCTACATTTGTAAGTTGTAATATTGCTTCTTTGATTAATATAATACATACTGGATGTTTCCCTCTATCTAATTGTTGATATAAGTTTATGTATTCATTGGTAGAGAATTAGTATAATTATGTGTTATGATATACTATTAGATTTGTTGTCAATCCATGCATGTTTTCTTTAGTATTTGGGAGGTTTTCATGTATGAATAAGATCTAGGAAAATCCTTAGTTTATGTCTCTATTCCTATCTTAAGCATTGATAGAGCCTAAGGGAGCTCAACTCATGCAGGGTGCAAATCCCTACAACAGATTGGCGACCATACTAGGGAAGTTTTTCTCCATGTATTAATCCCCTTAGATTGTTGAATTTTTTAATCTTATTTATAGATATCTCTTCCCTTTTAAGTTCTCTTGTTCCATCCCAATCATTTCCCCGGTCTTTTCTGAGTCTATTTGAAAAAACCCATATCCCAGATCTCATCTAGATCCACCATTTTTTCACTTCCCAGGTTCGGCCACCCTTTCCTTGTGTAAATAGACCGATCAACCTCCTTTGGTCACACCTTTTTCTCTATAAGGGAGCGACCAACCTCCTTTGGTCGAAATTTTTTTTCTATAAGGGAGATACCAACTATCCTCTTAGGTTAACCAGGAGCGACCAGTAGCTCTGTCTCCATTTTCAAGGAGCGACCATTATCTTGAGAACCATTTTTGAATATTTATCCTTCAAAAAACTCACTTAAATCTTTTTTTTGTGGCCCTCTTCAACATTCCATATCCACCTTGGATCTGCCTTAGATTTTTTGTTGTGAATTTTACAATTTTTGTGAAATATTTTGCATTTTTCTTGAAAAAAATTCCTCTCTTTCTGTATACCACTCATCAGTCATCTTACTGAAATTATTATTGATTTGGTATAAATAAACCTATTTTCCTTGACCTCCTCAAGTAGTCTACAGATCCTTGGCATCTCCCTGAAAGAATGTTTGGAGAAATTTATCTTTGATTGTTTTCCCACTCTTGCTTTGATTGCTTTGAGTCTTGATTGCTTTTTAGTCATTTGGAAGAATTTTTCCAGTTTTGAAGCCTTGAGTTTTGCGTATTTCAATTTTTAATATTTGCTTTATCTCTTATTATCTACTTTTCAGTGCATTACACATTGTAGATTGAAAGAAAAGAAATAGAAGGAATTTCTTTCAAATTGCATTTACTTGAAAAGAAAAAGAGAAAGCATAAAATTTTGTTGGAGTGTTTTCAAAAGTAGCTTAGGAAAGTTGTTTGCTTTTCGATTGAAAAAAATTCATTTCATTGTTTGGAATTGTTGTTCATTTCATTGAAAAGGAAATTAATATTGCATGTTGTTGAAGTGCTTAGTTGTCATTATAAATGAGTAAATAACTCCCCTCTCTGCTTTAGTTATCTTTCATCAAAAAAGAATTATTGCATTGCATCATTCTCTGCACCTTTTTGGAGTCGAGTCCTTTAAACATCACCAGTTTCACTACCACACCCTTGAGTAAACCAACAACCATAAAATCAAGTTCTTAATTAAAATGATCTCATTACCTTTGTTTTTAGGGCCTATACATCAACAGTAGATCAGAATAGAGCTTTTGAATAGGATGTGAGGTGAACTCTCCAAAGCACCCAAAATCAACTTAGAATCTTGCAATATGGAGAGAAAATCCAATTTCGTATAAGCATAGTTGGTACCCCCCTCTCACACAGGGGATAAACATGACATCACATGAGGGAAAGCAGTGGATATTACCCCTCTGAGGCTTAATCAAACATAGTGGAACATTATTATATTGGGGGTTCTTCTTGAGAATCGATTGTTTTCATTTGGTCTTGCAACTTTGTGAATCCTAAATCCGTTCGAGGTCCTCTGGAGATTTTTTCGGTTCTCTTGTTCTCAGTCCTATTGGATAATTCTAGACTTGATATCTTGCCATAATATTTAGGGTCTTTACATAAGGTGGCAGTGAAGGTGAGTCTTCACTGTACCTAGGTCAGACGTTGGTAAAACTCACTCAGGATCCTTATAGGGTCACCTGTGGCTCTCGTTGTAAGGGGACTTGCACCAGGGTGTAATTCCGTTAAGTAGGTCGCCAATGTAACTGATCCACTCACTCATCCCAACCCCTTCTCATGTGTTCCCACGACATTGGATTTCATCACCAACTAGTACGTTCATTGTGAGAAGTTATTGGTTTGTTGGTTTACTTCCTACATTTTCTAGCACGTGATGTTTGTTTTCTTAGTGGACCTTATGGTTGAATATGTATGTATGAAGTCAGTCCCTGGTTATACCAACGAAGGAATCTCTTTTCTAGGGATACCGTTTGTTTCTCCTTCTGTGAGACACGTTGGTCCACCTTACATTGCAACTTTGAATCTTCTCGGTCTCATGATTTGGTTACTAGTTTGGTTGTTTTCCACTCCAGTGAACTTCAATGCTCCTAGTGCTTCATATGAAAACACTCCACCCCTGGATCATCAACCGCATGTCAATCCTCCTCCTTCTTCTCCTGTAGGGTCTTCTTCCCATTCTTCCTCTTTTCCTAGTGAAACATATAAAACTAATAACTAGATGGACAATAAGAAGATGAAACAAAAGATAAAAAGAAGCAAAAAAAGAAAGAAGGAACGCTTCCAACCACTGTAGGACATGTTGGAAGTGATCATCCAACCTATGGAAATCATACTGGGAGTGTTGATGGTTTCGTCACCTCTAAAAATCGCAAGCCAAAATTCCCTTGCAGGATTTGCAAGGGAGATCATTTTCTCCAGGATTTCCATGATATTCCCAGGATCGTAGAAGTGTGGTATCAAGTTTCTTCTCAACACGTGCCATCAGCCATTGCAGGTCATGTTGGTGATGACCCATCGATTAGTAATCAAGTTGGAAATATGAAGGGAAAAGTCAAATTTCCTTGCTTATTATCTAAGGAGATGCACCTTTAGGGATCCTTCCTCAGTTTCATGTTACTTTGGGGGAAAAATGGTCTACATCGATGTGATGGTAGTCCACGACCTCTTGAAATTTAATTTTCTCCTCAGCCGAGACTATGTTTACACCATGCAAACTTTTATGTCCACACTCTTTCGAGTGATGTGTTTCCCTCACAATGGAAGCATGATGACCATAGACCAGATTTCATTAATTGGCCCTCATATAATGGCCAACCATTTGACTTCTCTTAATGGTCCTTATATGCCAGTGTCATCTGCCTCATCGCAGGTCAATTATGTGGCAACTTGTCCCATGCATTCAACTTCGAAAGAGGAGGAATCTCTCCCTTATTCTGACTTAGATTTGGTAGTTTACATGGTGATCTCTTTGATATGGATTTTAGAGCTTGATCTCCCTACCCCTATCGCACCTCTCAACATGTATTCCTTCCAGAGTGTTGTTCTTCCATCTTGCAAAGATCTCTTGGAATCCATGATCGAGGTTTGTCCCTTGACATGTATTCCTTCCAGAGTATTATCCTGTTGGAATCCATGATCAAGATGATAGCTATGAGCATGGTTCCCATTTATGTGTCAAGCTCATTAAAAAATGAAACAGAGGTCTGGGGATCCAACCCAACAAAGAGCATAGTTTATTTTTTATTTCAAGCTCATTAAAAAATGAAACAATCACCTCTCTCATTGAGTTGAGTCTTTCATTACAACTCATAGATGAACCTTCATTCCATCCACCTCGTTGAGTTGATCCTTTTTATTCCTCCCTCTCTGGTGAACATTTTTCCTATTAGTAACCATGAGTCTATTGGGTATAGAAATTGGCGATAGGAGAAGAGTCAATGGATGAAACGAAGCTTGGGGGGGCATGTCTCCAGCCTTTGATCATCATTCTGGAGTTAGGCCACAATCTTCTCAACCTAGGGGAAAAGTACCAACCACGCACCTTTGTACTTTACATTGGAAAGTGTCGAACACAATTAGTTTTTGGTTTTAAGCTCATTAAAACAATGAAGCCAGTTCTAACCATAGTTTTCCTAGTTTCAAGCTCGCGAAAAAATGAAAACTACCCAAATATAGGTTTACTTTGTTTCAAGCTTGTGTAAAAATGAAACCAATCTTGAGCTTAGTCTTTTTTCTTTCTCATGCTCGTTAATACATGAGAATAAGTTATCGATCTTAGCCTTTGTTCTTTCTTATGCTTGTAAATACATGAGAATAAGTGATCGATCTCAGTCTTTATTCTTTCTCATGCTCGTTAATACATGAGAATAGGTTAGCGTGTATACTTTTATCTCATTTTTGGACTCATAAAAACTATACGAAAAATGAACTCTTTGGAGTCTCCTTTAAGCTCTTTTTAAACTCTCTAAACATGAAAAGATTGTTGAGTGAGCTTGTTTCCTTTCACACTCGTTAAAAGGTTAGAAAGGGCGTCTTTCGAGTGATAATTTACCCATTTTTTGGCCTCGTTAGACTAATTATGAAAAATGAATACTCTATTCAAACATGATTAGAAGAGTTCTCCTAGGTATCGTTTTAGACTTTTTCGGACCCTGGGAACTAATTTTACGAAAAAGTCCATTGTGGAGTCTTCTTTACGACCTTTTTAGACTCTTTAAACATGAAAATACCATCATGTATATCTTATTTGGACTCGTAAAACAAAACATTGAAGGACCCATCATGGGACCGAACCACTCCTTCTTTAGGTTCGTTAAAAATATGTCGAGGGACTCATCACTAGATGAGCTATATCAAGCATTTGTTATCCTCCTCAAGCTCGTAAAACTATAAAGAGTTACTCGACGATCATGGTGGGGAATTTTTAGAGGGTTTTTCCATCTTTTTATCTTCATTATCTGGCAACAATTACTACTTTGAGTCACCCTTGAACAATGCACATGTTCTATCATCATATATAACAGTCGGGTCATCCATTCTCTCTCATTCATCACCATTTCCATTGTTTTTCGTGTTCCATTGATAATTCCATTGTCAATGCTATGGTCTTCATCTGATTTAATTTTGTCGAGTCAAGTTATTTATCGTGCATACATGTTCAAGGGAAGTTTCCCTGTGTCGACCACCTACAGTCTTCTTTTGTCTCTTTCTCCCAGCCATCCCTGTGTCAGTTGTGCTCTATTATTATGATATTCACACCATCTATATTTACATGTTTCATGTCGATTGATGGGGGATAAATCAAGGCCCTCCTTAGACAGATTTCACCTTGTTGAATCTAGCTCATTATCTAGGATTGAAATCTAGAAACCCATCAATACCATGGGACTTGCATACATCAATGGAAGGTCTCCTTGCATTTCAACAGTGGGTTTACATTATTGGTTCTTGTCAAATGAATTTATGAGTGTTCGACGTCAAATCCTGCATTCACACTTTTTAGATTGTACTACGTATCTTGGGTTCCATCATCATCATCGGTGGATTCCCTCACGTATGTTAATGATATACATTAATGACTGGTAATCAGACAGTTTCTACTATGCTCGATTTCATCTCATTTATTGGCATGATGTAGATTCATACCATTTGGATCAAGGATGAAGACCTTGGGATAAGATCACACTCTTGTTAGATGATACTCTTTCCCAAGCTACAATGGAGAATATTCATGAGCACTTCATGGATTGCTCAGTTATTAAGTTATCTCACTGATTTGAATGATGTGACATAGATCCACATTTGTACTTGGTCATGGCTATTATTTCACTTGCATCTTGCATGGATCCACAATGTATTTTTTGTGGCCATGATCGAGTCATGATTGGTTCTTGATGGATCCACTGTGTAATTTGTTGTGGCCATCATCCCATCAATTGTGTCATGCATGGATCCACAATGTATTTATGGAAGTTATTCTCTTGTCTTTCTTACTAAGCATGGTTATGCTCATCTTGGGGATTTTTTTCTGTAGGACTGGCGATGCTCTTCTCCAAGCTTCTTTTCCCAAAGCTCAGCTACTTGATTTATAAAGTGTTTTGACCATCAGACACCTCTTTTGACCTCACACTTTCGGGGGCATCTCTTATAGAATTTTTTTCCACCTAATCATTAGGTCATTATCACCTAAATATCACCTAATCACTAGGTCATTATCCCCTAGAAACCTCTCATTTTAACCCTTAAAACCTACCACTTTTTCCCTGAGTTTCTAGACAATTTCCCACCCGGTATCCCTTTTCCTTCACTGAGGGTGCAACCTGTTAAGTTTCTTGCTTAAGTTGTTATTAATAATCTTCATTATAACAACAACATAATAGGGATCTTACTGAAAGAAACAAGATCACAGAGTACAAAAGCATTTATCCTGGGAAACCCTCAAGGGGAAGAAAACTCAGCAAAACTTCTTTAATATAGATTCAATAACCAAGTATAGAACCAGAATAACTCTCTCTCTACAAGAGACAAACTACCATGATGCTAGACCAGAAAATAATCAAAGAAACATAGCCAATCCAATGCCAAGGCAATAAACCAAACACTAGAGAATATCCTCTCCCAAGCAATGTGCCTCTCTCTCTTCCTTCTTCCGGAAACTGGTAACTACAACTTTCTTCAATACTTGTGCACTAGATGAGTGAGTTGAGTGAGTGAACAAATGAGGCGTTGGCTTCCTTTATTTATACAAACTGGCAAGCACTGAAAGGAGGTGTCTCTTCACTGGCAGGGCCGACTTCTCTTTCTGGGTAGTTAGAACCACTTTAATTTGCCTGGGGGCTGACTTCTTAATTTGCATATTACATTTAGGATTTGACCAATACGAAAAAGGGGATAAGAATATTCTTTGCAGTTACACAATATTTCAACACTCCCTCTTAACAAGAAGGATATTCTTTATCTTTTGACAAATCATTGGATGTCATCATCAACTGAACAATATCATCTGGGAAACATCATCAACTAGATAATCAGCATCAACTAGACAACATCATCAACTGGGAAACATCATCAACTAGACAACATCATCAATTGGGTAACATCATCAACTGGGTAACAGGAGGCGTCAATATAGTTCACTTGGTCATATGGCATCACGATCACTGACTGGTTCTCCATGAATCCATATTAAGAAGTTTTGTTCTCTTTGGAAACTGACTAAGACTTGAGAGAACCCTTTGGAAACTGACTAAGCCTTGTGTCTTTCAACACTTCCATCTGATGCATACTTAGTCTATACACCCATTTACATCTAACAAGTTTTCTTCCTTTCGGAAGAGGTACAAGATCCAAACAATTGTTTTCCATTAAAGAGTGATACCCTTCATTGATTGTTGTCTCCCCATCTAGATGACCTCAAGGTTCTACAATTTTTTCTAGATCATGAGTCTCTACAACTTGAGCCAAAAGAGAAGAGGCTCACTAGAACTATGAATGTGTTCAACATTGATTTGAAGGATCACTGGAAAGATCACCAGTTTCTTCTCAAGTTGAACAAACCCATGTATGTATGTTAGTTTGGGACCCTTGTTTTTCTTGTTGTTGTAGCGAGGATATTGCTTCTTGGGTTTCTTGGATTTATCTTTTTGTTGGGCTACTAAGGCTTTGTTAGATGTACCTGCATTGTTAATCAATCCAATTTACACAAGATTATCTTGATATCGAATAAGAGCATCACAAAAAGACTCAAGAGAGGAATTTTGGTAAGCACTCCCTAGAGCTTCTCTATTGGCATAAAAGGTAGATACAAACACATAATATACACTACCAAGATTAGAAAGAATAATATAGATGCATTGGTATTCCTTCAAATATATTTTGCAATCTATACATAAAAGTATAAGTGTTTTGGAGTTATATAAATAGTCTTCAATGCAAGGAAAATAATTGGGATTGAAATTCGTTAAGTGATTTTCTAACTAGTGGACGTGAATAATAGTGTGTTTATCAAACACAACTTCAAGATTTTCCTAGGCTTTATCTGGGCCATCAATTATTTGAAGGTGAAACCTTAAATCAAGAGAGAATGACATTTTGATTAGTCCATGTATTTCGTCACTCTTATTAGTCCATTTGAATTTCTTTTCATCATCAATGGGTTTTAGTTATTTTCCCAAGGTAATTTGGTACAATCCTTTACTTCTTAATACATCTTCCATATGGGATTTCCATGAGAATTAGTTGGTACTGGTAAGGAAAAAATTCCTAGGAGAAGCCATATTAAATATGCAGATAATATGGATTTAAATTCTGAAACTTGGTATGGATGGAAAGTCCTCGAAAAAATATTGTTTCAAAAAAAATGACATTGAAAACAAGCTTCGAAAGTGAAATTTATTCCCTTTTAAAAAAAGGCATAAACCATAACCAAAGAGCTACGCGGAAAGTATAAGTTGATCCACATTGTGATGCCCCTCCTTCACTAACTTTCTTAACCTCAATTTTACAAATAAGTTTCTTATGAAGTGATCTTTTTTTATAGAACAAGTGAGAATCACTTTTACAATGAAGTTACTTTATAAATGAAAATTGCATGCAAAACAAATAACTTAAAATAAAATATTAAAGTTATTAATAGTGATTCACTTTTATAATTAAGTGAAATGCACTTTACAATGAATGCATGAACTTTTTCAAAAAAAGTAAAAAAAATGAGACTTAAATTCAAGACCTTACTTGATAAAGTAACTTTTAACCAAGTGAGCTAGTGCAAAACACATTATAATATTAAGAAGACAGATTGTTGTTGTTGATGATGATGGTGATGATGATTTTGAAGATGGCCTTGGAGTGCGTGCTAAAAAAAATATTTTCATGTATTCACAAAAAAAAAATCTCTTCTCAACGACAATAAGGGTTAGATCTTGGTTAGCTTACCTAGAAAATGCAAGTTTTCTCTCTGTTTATGATTTACCAAGATCACACAAAGCATAGGGAAAATATCATACATAGACAATAAAACCATTTTTGCTCTATTTCTGATTTACCGAGATTGCACAGAGCACAGGGAAAATATCATACACAAATCTAAAAGAGTAGCAACCTGGAAATAAAAAATAGAAAAGAAAAATAAAACTGAAATATTATCTTTGTAAAAATTAAAAAAGACATATTCAGGCTTTATACTTTTGGATCTAATTAAAATCGCCGTATCTTGGGAAAACAAAAAACTTTTCGAGTGAAATGAAAATTGTTTATATCTAAGAGAAGCACTCCAGACACAATGGAACATTCCTCTCATCCCAAAAATGTATGAAAATAAAAAGCACTAGAGATGTGGAAACAGGGCTTCAAGATCTTGACCCACAACAAGGGAAATCTTCAAATGCACTTTGATACCATGTTTGAAAACACATGTATTCCAACATAGAAAAACACCTTCAATAACCACTCACACAACTAGATCAAATATCAACACACCAATGTTTTTATGTGGTAAAACCCTTGTGGGAAAACATTTGTGGCCCCAACCAATGCAACCACTTGGAGCAATTTATTAATGCAAAAGAAAAAATATTATAGAGAGTTACAAGAGAGTTTCTCACAATCAATCATCGAAAAATGACCCTCCATTCTCTTTAAATAGAGATCATGGACCAATCGGGTGTTAATCCATGGATCAATGTAATCGTTAAAATCGAGGAGAATATGATCCGTCGGATCGCTCTATATCGGGAACATATGGTTACCATTAGATTACCTAACTACAAATTCATACTAATGCATACTAAAGAAACACACTTTTACCAAATAACACATTAGTGTAAAATGTGATGAGTAGATGCACAAAAGATCTAGCTAGCATAAAAACGAACACAACTTACAAAAGTGAGAAGACGAGAGAAAAATTGGAGAGAAAAAAATAGAATTTTATTAACCATATTCCACACAAAAAGAGTGAATAATTTACAATATATATAGGATACGTGAGTAACTAATGCACTATAGTAGTGATCTAGATAGATATAGACACCCACTGACAGACACTAGAGTGAACTTCCACCTAGTCTTAGTTAATTGATCCATGCAATCATCCGTTAACTGAGTTACATGTGTGGAAGCGAGAGAAATGCATGCAACTGCTCGTGATAAAACTAAGGTTTCAATGCATGAGTGAATTCCACTAGTCTAACTAAGTGTAACTAACTATGAATAGAAGAGGAACACCTTAAATTGTAGGGGAATATTCTCTAGAGATAATATTCTCTAGATAGAATATTCTCATCTAAGGAAGTGTTCTCAACATTGGACTATCAAACTTAGGAAAATAATTCTAGGTGAGTGTGTAATATCTCCAACAACCCCCCTAGACACTATTAGGGTGTAAGTGATGAATGGGTCCCAACAATAGAGGCCATGTTAGGTACCCATTGCATAATGCATCTAAGAATGAAACACTGAAAAAAATGAGGAAAGATGGAAAACCTCATGGGAACTCCCCCCGCCCCCTCAAAGTACAATGCATCAAAAGATTTAAAAAAAGGGCAGTTGCTAAGCAATTGTGTCCTTCACTCCTAGGAGACCTTGCAAATGTGAAATCTTATACTCAGTGAATATTTTATTGAAGATGTAGATGTATCTACGGATTTGATGAAGTAGATGCACCAATGATTTGTCTATA
>SNQJ01S0017590.1:38248-53558 GCA_010110895.2 Picea sitchensis | reverse complement strand
TATCCTACAAAATTGGTTGGCCTAACTATAACTAATATAATAATAATGAATGCAGATTAGAACCCTAACATAGTCCCTCCTTTAAAAATATGTATCATGAAAGCTTGTTATTGAAGGTGTTTCTTCATGGATTATTGACCTTCCCATGTAGATTCTTCTAAAGTTGTATTCTTCCACTTTATTAGGTACTATATAATGGTTCTATTTTGAAAAGAAAGACATCATTGATTTATAGTTTCTTATGTTTCAAGAATCAATTTTCCTTCTTCATCTAGTTTTGGAAGTTTAGTCTATATCGGAATAATTTTTCCAACAAAAAATTTTAAGCAAAAGACATGGAAAACCTTATAAATGTGTCAAGAAGAAAAATCTAACTCATAATCCATTTCTCCGATCTTACAAAGGGTCTTGTAGGGTCCATAAAATTTTGAGCTATTTTTTTATTCTTCTTTTGTTTGAGACTATATTTCTTATAGAGTCGAAGCCACATGTATACCCAATACCCCACCTCAAATTGTCTTTCATTGTGGTGTTCATGTACTTGTTTCTTCATCATGTTCTAGGACATTTGAAAGTTTTCTTTAATTATTTGCAAAGTTTCTTGAGTCTTTCCAATATGTGAGTCTACTACCTATACTTTGGAATTGCTCTATAAATATGATGTGATATGAGGAGTTGGATATCCATAAATAGCTTGAAATGGAGAAATCTTACTAGTTTTTTGCTAAGTTGTATTATACCACAATTATGCTACAGGAATCCACTTGACCCATTGAGATTGTTTATCTAAATGTTAGCAATTTATTCACTCTTTCAGTTTGACCAACTATTTTTTAATAATATGCTAAACTCATGGATAATTTTGTTCATGTTATCTGCCATAGATTGTTCCAAAAAAATATTTTTGGATCTATGTCACTTATTATTACCTTAGGAAATCCATGAAGCCTATGAATTTATTTCATGAAATTTTTTATCACTTGACTTGTAGTATATTTACTTTGAATTCCATAAAAATGTACATAATTTGTGAATCTATCCACAACCACAAAAATAGTATCCTTACCTTCTTAATGTGGTAATCCTCTTATGAAGTCCATTGATATCTCTTCTCATCTTTGATTATGTATGTGTAACAGTTTAAATAACTCTAGAGTCTTATAGTCTCCTTTATTTCTTTGGCACACTTGACATTCTCTTACGAAAGTTTGAATATCCTTCTTCATTCCTTCCCCAAAAAAATATTTGTTATCCTTTGATATGTTTTAAGAAACAATGAATGTCCTACCATTGGAGAGTTATGAGCCTCCCTTAATATTTATTAGTTCAACTTTGATTGAGAGCATAAAATATTATGTCCTTGTAGAAAAGGGTGTCTCTCTTCTAATCCCATTGTTCTATAGATTTATTTCCTTCTTTTAGACATTGTATTTTCTATCTAATATTATTGTCTTTTTTCCATTCATGGAAAGATTTTCCCAACCACCTGGGAATGGTGGATGTAATAACATAGAAATGGATGGCTCTTTAATTATTTAGAGTGCATATGCTACAACAATATCCTTCCCTTTTTCATATATTATTTCAAAAACATATTGTTTCATTTTAGATACCCATTTTGTTGTTATTTTGAAGATGACCTTTGTATTAGAAAATGAGCTAGATCACTAAATAAGAAAAGCATAGATAGGGTTGAGTCACATAATCAATATCAAAGGAAGATACTCAAAATAAAACAATATGATATGATCAATGAATAATGGTGGATCTATTAAAATGGATTTCACCTCCTTATATATGATTTATCACTGAGAAAGTCATTTTTGTTGAAATCCCTACTTTGGCACCTATGTATCTTGTTCTCTAGTGATTTCCTTGTTGTAAATCAAATTAGCAGCTCAAAAAGAAACATACACTTGCTGGAATATTCAACTCAAATAAAGACAGCGGAAGCAATACTAGAAACCAAAATCTCATACACAATACACAAAGATATTATGCCAATCAACTAATTTTGTCATTCAAATAACTTCAAAGCTTACAAGGGCTCTCGTCCTTGGGAAAATGGCCCACAAATAAATACAAAAAAACTTAGACAGAACCTGCAAACCCTAGCAACCTCTTGAATTGTTGTATGACCTTGTACTTTCATGCTTCCTAATATGTACATTCCTTTCCTTAAGACAACCTTTGTATACGTGCTTGTCTCCATTGAAACCTATATACACAAACTCAAAGATTGTACGAAAACTTTGTATGGTGAAACCCTATTGTTGCAGCTCCAATCTGTTAAAACTCACTTGTGATTGCCTCTGTTCTCTCTTCTCCCTAACCTAATCTCTAGATGGAAGTATTTCTCCACCTATCCAAGATCTCCTTAAATCATAGTCCATCGTGATCCAACCCTTGAGAAAAAGTCATTTTTTGTTATCTCTGTGTGAAAGTGTCTCCCTTCCTCACCCTAGTCTTGATTTTATAAGATTGAGTTATAACTAACCCTAATATCCAAAATGATTGATGATTGAGATTACTCCTCACCTCACTTGAGATCAATGGATATTATTTAATTCAGTAATGCTAATTAAAGAATTTCTTTAAATAATACTCAACTTACTAATAAAATCACTTTACTTCATAATTCATTTAATTAAAGTAAAGTATCAAGGTAGAAGGAGATCTTGGATAGGTACTTTCACAGAGGTCTAAGTTTCTAGATGTATGGAAGTCATCCAAATATTTCTACCTTGAGACTTTACATTGATGAAAAAAATTATTAAAGTAAAGTGATTTTATTAGTGAGTTGAGTTTTATTTAAAGAAATGATTTAATTAGCATTAGTAAATTAAATAATAGCCATTGATCTCAAGTCAGGTGAGAAGTAATCTCAATCGTCAATCACTTTGGAGATTAGGGTTAGGTCATAACTCAATATTATAAAAGCATGGAAAGGGTAAAGGATAAGTCACTTTCACACAGAGATACTGAAGGAATTTTTCTAGTGTGGAGTCATTTCATTAACTTTGGAGCAAAGAAGGATTTTTTCTCAAGTGCTTGAGTCATGAAGGACTGTGAGTCAAGGGGATCAAACTTGGGAGAAAAGAAGGACTTTTGTTCAAGATATTGGATCAAAAACGACTGTAATTCAAGGATATCTCAAATAGGTGGAGAAGGAATTCCATCTAGAGATCAGGTTAAGGAGAAGAGAGAACAAAGGCAGTCGCAAGTGGGTTTCAACAGATTGGAGCCATGACAGCAAGGTCATGTCATACAGAGTTTTCGTATAGTATTTGAGTGTGTGTATGTGGGTTTCAGTGAAGACGGGAACATATACATGAGTTTGATTAAGGAAAGGTGAGTAAATCTCGAGAAACATGAAAAATCGAGGTCGTACAACATATCAAGAGTTGTTGGGGCTTGCAAGTATTGTCTATAGTTTTATGTATTTCTCTGTGAGACATTTTCCCAAGTACGAGAGCCCTTATAAGATTTGAATTTATTTGAATGATAATCTTAGTTGATGGGAAGAATATCTTTGTGCATTGTGTTTGAGATTTTGGTTTCCAGTGTTGCTTCCACTATCTTTATTTGAGTTGAATATTCCAAGAAGTGTATATTTTTTTGTGAATTGCTAATTTGACTTACAACAAGGAAATCACTAGATAACAAGATACCTAGGTGCCAAAGTAGGTATTGCAACATGGTATTAGAGGGAGCCAATATCAGGTTGCACAACAACAGATCTATTAGATCCGAGTGACCAAGAGATAGATCTAGTTCAGATCTAGGGTTACATTAGTAGATCTATTAGACCAAGAGTGTCATGGTGGGTGTTTGAAGGACCAAGTACAAATCCACTATATTTTGCAGCAGATCTATCAGATCTATAGGAGATATTATCATATATATAAACCAGTAGACAAAAATCGAAGGACAAATTTATGGGAAACAATCGTACAAAGGTAAAAAATTGTTTTACAGGAGTACGAAGTTGTACACAATTTGTAGTGGTAAAACTCATGTACATACATCGGTTTCAGTAAGTAAATTCACATACATAGGCAGGATTTAGTAGGAACATTCATGTACATGATCGTACAAGTTGTATAGAGCCAGTTTCAGCAGTGAAATTCATTAAGTGCTTGAGCCACGAAGGATTGTGACTCAATAGGATCTCAGTAAGGGAGAAGAAACAATTTCATCCAGAGATCATCTCAAAGGATAAAATAAATATTTGATTTAGTGACTCATAGAGAGAGAAGAGAAGGATTTTTGCTCAAAGAGATCTCAACAAGGGTGAATAAGGACTTTCACCTAGAAATCTTATCGGTCCAAATGAGGAGGTAGCAACAAACAGATCTGGTAACAAGGATATATCTAGGCATATATGAACAAGATATATGAGCCGCAGGAGTAGATAGAGCAGGGCCATCAGTAGCAGACATATCTAGTAGCAAGAACATATTTGGGAATTAGAGCAGCATCAGGTACAACCACATGAAGGTCTAGTAGATTGGAATAGAGTTCCAGATCTATACACATTGAGAAGGTCACTCAAGGGGCGTGTGAATGCGAGCTATAGTGCAGAAAGGCATGTACATACGTAGGTTGTAGAAGGAACATGCATGTAGATACATGAGTTTTAGTAGAGAAAAGTGCATACATACATAGGTTGTAATGAGGACAAGTGCATACAAGTCTAGAAAAGTTGCAGGTACAAGATCACACAGCAATGGAAGAGGTGCTAGGTTGAAGGAGTTGGTTGTTTCTAAGTGGATAGTAAATATGACAAAGAATGAGAGCTATTTATCATTCTAATAAAGGATTTGGGGATCCATGTGAAGCTTGGTGATGATGCCAAGTATACAGTGAAGGGAGAGGGAACAATCTTGTTCTAGCTTGAGTTAGGAGGTTTGTTGGAAGCCCGGGAATTTCCTTATGTACCGGGACTGAATAAGAAATTGATCTCAGTTTTAGTTTTGGACGAAAAAGGTTTTTCTATGATTTTTCAAAGAGGGAAAGTACTCATACATCTAAAGGGATCTATCCCTGACACGATAGTGAGAATTGGGATCAGAGAGGGAAAGTTATATACGTTGCATGGAAAGTGTTATCACATGAATTTTTCAAGGGTCACAAGTGATAGCCATGAGAATAGGAAAACAAGCGGGTGCAGTTTTCAACAGTAGGGATCCCTTGTGCAGGTCAATTTAGTGCCATCTCTAGGCACGGTTTGAAGGACGTTATGGTTGGCAAGCGGATAAACTTTAGCGGGGGCGCTAAAATAGCAGGTGCGCCCAGATTGCAGATCATGACCAGATCAATGGCCACGCTTCATTTCAGGGCCGCGACATGCTTGAGCGTTAAAATCCTTGAGCGGGCCAAAATCTAAAACATGGTATTGTGGGAGAGCTATGTGGCAGAAGGTGGTGAGTTTCAGGCCCAAAAGCGGTGTGGGTCCAAACCGCTTTCAACGGCCCCAAAATCACGTGCTCATTCAACGTCGAATCCAATAGCAACATGTGGTCACCCCCTAGTCGTCAAGCCTCATCCCGATCCTGAGGATAAATCAGTTAATGAACAAGGACTGGTAGTTGAAACCTAGGCTCACTCCATAAATGAAAAGCATGGAGGGTCTGGCCAAGGAGACAGAATTGTCTGCCCAAGGTACCACGATGGATAGTTTTTCATGCAGGCCCATGTTGATCTGAGCTTGTTTCTGATAGAAGGATACACACATAGTCTGACAGAAGGATGCATAGATGGAAAAGCCTTGGACATGATGGACATCTCGCGCTCCTAGAAATTGTCCAATTTTTTGGGTATATATACATCAGTTGAAGAATATGTTATGGTTGATGGTTGATTAAAGTTGCCTATATGTAATAGTTTGATAACAGAGTTTTTCTCTGGTTATGTATGAGACATGAGACTTTCTCATTAATAGAAGTTAGTTTCTTTCATCATCTTGTTTCCTCTTGTGTTGAAACACTTGTGCATGGATGATCCAGACGAGATGTTGTAGTTGTACTGTAATAGAGGTTTGATTATAATGTTGTTATGATCTGTTTTAGTATTTTCTTTCGTTGTCTTGTCTCCTATTATGTTGAAATGTCCGTGCATGGATGATCTAGACAAGTTGTTGTGGTTGTATTGTAATGGAGGTTTGATTATAATGTTGCTATGATATATTTCAGTATCTTAAACTTAAGTTCAAGAGTGCTCTTGTGCCTGAAGTTTTTCTGCACCAAGTTGCTTGAAGGCTAGATGCTTATGGAATACTTGTCCACTTTTCTCACTAAGTCTTCCTTTTGCTCACCTTTAGCCTAAACCATTGATTGAAGTTAATGAGAACCTCATTTTCTTATGCATTGCTAGCCCAGTTTTTATGTTTAAACATTCTTATGCTGAGCTTTGTCCATTTGGCCTCCACTCATAAACCTACCTCCACAAACATTTTGATGGGTGATGGGCTTATCCTCCTGCAATACAAGGGTGACTCTCAGCACTAAAATTCTTGGCGTCATTTCTGGGGAACAAATTGAAGACATTTCCCTGGGATTGAACGACAAATAAATTTTGATTCTGAAGGTGCATCAGAAATAAGTACCTTGAAGATTGCAACTTGCACTTGGTGAATCCATTGTTTCAGTTGTGGCTCCTAAAGGCAGACACATGAGATATACTCCACATCTACCTCTGCCAACACCTGAAGTTGACCCAAAGAAGGTTATCAAGGAAGGAAATATTTCTTAAGAAGGCTTTTCAGCTATTGTTCCAAATTGAAAATATCCCTGGGAAGAATGACATTGCATAGTTCCAGCTTTAGATGGTGACTGAAGTTGGACACCTTCAAGACTGCACATTCGCCATGGAGACGCCATTGTTTAGAATCTGAGGGTGACTCTCAGTACTAATATTCTTGGAGTCACCAACAGATTCTAAACAATGGAGTCGTTGTGGTGAATGTGCAGGAGTGAGACAAGTTAATTGGCTATGGAGGCCATCCTAGCTGGGAGGTTTTCACCACTCAATTTCTTAGCCATAACTAGATATCTGCATCATGTGCCTCAAATTGATGAATGGAAAGATCTGCTGCCAAGATTTTATGAAGGTGAGAATGACATCCCTATTGAGCATGTTCTAGAATTTCATGCTTTGATGCAGCAACTTGAAATCCAACATGAAGACATACATATGAAGTTGTTTATGTACTCTCTTCAAGGATATGCTTGTATTTTGTATCACTCTCTTGAGATTTCTAGCATTTCTTCACACGAAAAGTTTCATGCATCTTTCAATATTCATTGTCAAAAGTTTTATTCCTCTGAGTTAGTTTGTCATAGTTGTTGTGAGGAGTATAAAGACTGTGTTCAGGATATAATTTATTCTTATGAAGGTTGTGAGAATGAAGAAGATGCCTTGGATGAGGAATCAACTCTTTATCTTCCCTGTTCATCTGCATTAGATGAAAACTTCGTTTGTTGTCTCAATAGGGAAAGTGCAGAAATTGAGTTTGTTTTGGAAGTTGATACTCTTTGTAACCCTGTCTCTAAAAAACCTAGATATGAGAAGCCTATTTTTGAATCATATGGTGATGATAAGATATTACTTCCTGGATTGAATCTTGAAAGGAAGCTTGTGTTTAATAATGAAGAATAGTTTTCTCATGTTGGGCAGAAGATATCTCTTGGTATGTCATTCGAGACTCCTCCTTTGTTTGATCATTATGGAGACAGTGATGAAGATGCTGAGGTGGTTTTTTTCTTAGAAGAAAAAGCATTAGCGGCCAACCTTCTAATGAAAATGAAATATTTTACCAAGATAAACATGATAAAGAGAAAGAACCATTCATTGATATACATGAGGATATTTCTTGCCATCAGCTAGAAGATGTTATCAGAGAAGATAAAAGAGAAGTGGATCAATAGCCCGCATCAGACATTCACTCACTTGTGCTTTCCACAGACATTCAACCATATCTGAGTAGTTGTAAAGCAGAGAAGGCTTTTTGTTACCAACCCAGTAAGTTTTATCACCTATTTTATGACCCTGTAGGGGAGTATATGGAGTTGCATTTCCTCAATGTATTGAAGCCTTCAAGCTTTATCTTACCTTCATCATTGGGAGGTAATGTGAATAATGTAATTAATTTGTTGTCACATTTTATTGTCCCTTGTTGATCAGTGACAGAGTAAATAAGTTTTCAGTTAGGAAGTTACTTGACTGGCTCTGGTGGAAATTTGTTTTCACCTAGCGCATTGTAAAAATCGGTTAGTTTAGGATTGTACATAAATAAGGTCCTTCTTGAGCATGTGTGTTTGTTTTCTTTTTAAGTTGAGTAGTGTACATGTCAATTTGTTGTCTTCAACAAAATATATTTGGCCTCGACTACACAACCCAACAGCTAAGGCACTGAAACTACTTGTTCTTGGCATCTCACAGGGAACATGTCATCCCCTATGGATCCAATGTTATCGCATGAAGTTGTCAAGGGTCGCAGGTGATATCCATGAGCACAGGAAAACAAGTGGGTGCAGTTTTCAACAGTAGGGATCCCCTATGCAGTTCAATTTAGTTCCATCTCTGGGCACAGTTTGAAGGACTTTATGGTTGGCAGGTGGATAAACTTTAGCGGGGGTGCTAAAATAGCAGGTGTGCCCAGATCGTAGGTCGCAACCAGATCAACAACCATGCTTCATTTCGGGGCCACAACATGCTTGGGTGTTAAAATCCTTGAGCGGGTCGAAATCTAAACCATGGTAGTGCAGGAAAGCTACACGGCGGAAGGTGGTGAGTTTCGGGCTCAAAAGCAGTGTGGGTCCAAACCACTTTCGACAACACCGAAATCACATGATCATTTAGTGTCGAATCCAATAGCATCACGTGGTCACCCCCTAGTCATCAAGCCTCATCCCAATCCTAAGGAGAAATCAGTTAATGAATAAGGACTGGTAGTTGAAACCTCGACTCACTCCATAAATGAAAATAATGGAGGGTCTGGCCATGGAGACAAAACTGTCAGCCTGAAGTACCACGATGGATGATTTTTCCTGCAAGCCCATGTTGATCTGATCCTGCGTCTAATAGAAGGATACACACACAGTCTGACAGAAGGATGCACATATGGAAAATCCTTGGACATGATGGCCAGTTCGCGCCCCTAGCAGTTGTCCACTGTTGTGGGTATAAATACATCAGTTGAAGAATATGTTATGGTCGTTGGTTGAGAAGAACTCCATATTTGTAATAGTTTGATAGCAGAGTTGTTCTCTGGTTATGTATGAGACCTGAGACTTTTTCATTAATAGATGTCAGTTTATTTCATCATCTTGTTTCTTCTTTTGTTGAAACACTCATGCATAGATGATCCAGACGAGATGTTGTAGTTGTATTGTAATGGAGGTTTTATTATAATGTTGCTATGATATGTTTCAGTATTTTCTTTCGTTGTCTTGTTTCCTCTTATGTTGAAATGCTCATGCATGGATGATCCAAACGGGTTGTTGTGGTTGTATTGTAATGGAGGTTTGATTATAATGTTGCTATGATATATTTCAGTATCTTAAACTTACTTTCAAGAGTGATATTGTGCCTAAATTTTTTCTGCACCAAGTTTCTTGAAGGTCAGATGCTTATGGAAGACTTGTCCACTTTTCTCACTAAGTCTTCCTTCTGCTCACCTTTAGCCTAAACCATAGACCGAAGTTAATGAGAACCTCATTTTATTATGCATTGCTAGCCCAGTTTTATGTGTTTAAACATTCTTATGCTGAGATTTGTCCATTTGAACTCCACTCATAAACCTTCCTCCACAAACATTTTGATGGGTGTTGGGACTATCCTCCTGCAATCTGAGGGTGACTCTCAGCACTAACAGAAAGAATGTAAGAGGATCCAAGGGGATCTTGGTTCACAGATTGATGTTAGAGACAAAGGATGAGAAGAAAGAGGCTATAAAGGGTGAGAAGCTCAAGGAAGAGTAGAGTTCATAGGCTTCTGGTGTGGGTAGTCAACCTTTAGATGGGAAGAGGGAGTTAGGACCTTCAATTTTTTTCAAGAGATCAAGTTAGTACAAGATGAAATCGATGGATGCTCAAGAGTAGGAGGCTCCTAGGAGCACATTGAGGGATATCAGGCCTTCGACGAAGTTTCCAAACTTTGTGGCTTTGATATGTAGCTTCATCGATTCTGTGACTTCTAGTATTTGGGGAGCAGTTGACCAATAGGGTCGGAGGGATGACAATGAGCATGATGATGTGTGACATTGTGCTAGTGTCGAAGGGAGAACTAGTTCTAGGTGGATCTTCGAGAAGTACCTTCCTTGATAAAAGCGAGTGTTGATATTTGTAGCATCAGATAGGTAATTCTACACAGGTCTAAGTGTCTAGGCATGTGGAAATCATCCAAATCCTTCTACCTTGAACTTTACTTTAAATAAATTCGTTAATTAACATTAGAGAATTAAATAATAGTCATTGATCTCAAGTGAGGTGAGAAGTAATATTAGTCATTAATCACTTTGGATATTAGGGTTAGGTCATAACTCAATATTATAAAAGCATGGAAAGGGTGAAGGAGAAGCCACTTTCACACAAAGATAGAAAAGAAGGACTTTTTCTAGTGTGGAGTCATTGCATTCACTTTGGAGCATAGAAGGAATTGTTCTCAAGTGCTTGAGTCACGAAGGACTGTGACTCAAGGGGATCAGTCTTTGTTGAAAATAATTACTTTTTCTCAAGATATTGGATCACAAAGGACTATGATTCAAGGATATCTCAGATAAGTGGATAAGGACTTCCATCTAGAGATCAGGTCAAGGAGAAGAAAGAAGATAGGCAGTTGTAAGTGGGTTTTAGTAGATTGGAGCTGCAGCAACGAGCTCCCACCATATGAAGTTTTCATACAACATTTGAGTGTGCGTACATGGGTTTCAGTGGAGACAAGCACATATATGTGGGTTTGATTAAGGAAAGGCATGTATATCTTGGGAAATGTAAAAATAGATATCGTAAAGCAGATCATGAGTTGCTAGGGTTTGAAGGTATTGTCTATAGTTTTATGTATTTCTCCATGGGCCATTTTCTCAAGTACGGGAGGCCTTGTAATATTTGAATTTATTTGAATGATAAGCTTAGTTGATGGGAAAAATATATTTGTGTATTGTGTTTGAGATTTTGGTTTCCAGTATTTCCTCCGCTATCTTTATTTGATTTGAATATCCCAACAAGTGTATGTTGTTTTGTGAGCTACTAATTTGACTTACAACAAGTAAATCACTATATAACAAGATACCTAGGTGTCAGAGTAGGGATTTCAACATGGTATCAGATCATGTTGAAAATCAACGGCTTCACAAATTGCTCTGATATCATGTTGAAATCCCTACTATGGCACCTAGATGTCTTGTTCTCTATTGATTTCCTTGTTGTAAATCAAATTAGCAACTCACAAAACAACATTATACACTTGTTGGAATATTCAACTCAAATAAAGATAGCGTAAGCAATACTAGAAACCAAAATATCATACACAATACACAAAGATATTCTTCCCATCAATTAAGCTTATCATTCAAATAAATTCTAAGCTTACAAGGGCTCTAATCGTACATAGGAAAATGGTCCATAGAGAAATACATAAAACATTAGACAGAACCTGCAAACCCTAGCAATCGCATGCATTGTTGTACAACCTTGTACTTTCATGCTTCTCGAGATGTATTTTCCTTTCCTTAAGTAAATGCATGTATACACGCCTTTCTCCACTAAAACTCGCATACACACACTCAAAGACTGTACAAAAAATTTGTATGGTGTGATCCTGCTACTGCGGCTCCAATCTATTGAAACCCATTTGTGACTTCCTTTGTTCTTTCTTCTCCCTGACTGAATCTCTAGATGGAATCCCTTCTACACGTATCCAATATCTCCTTGAATCACGGTATTTTATTATCCAACCCTTGATCGAAAGTCCTTCTTTTCTTTCTCAAGTGTAAGAAAAATTCCTTATTTTCTTCTACACTCTCAAATGACTCCACACTAGCAAAATTCCTTCTTTGTTATCTCGATGTGAAAGTGTCTTCCTTCTTGACCATAGTATTGCTTTTATAATATTGAGTTATAACCTAACGGTAATCTCCAAAGTGATTGACAGTTGAGATTACTTATCACCTCACTTAATATCAATGTCTATTATTTAATTCACTAATGCTAATTAAAGCATTTCTTTAAATAATATTCAACTCACTAATAAAAATACTTTACTTCAAAATTTCATTTAATTAAAGTAAAGTCTCAAGGTAAAAGGTTTTGGATGACTTCCACACATCTATACACTTAGAACGGTGTGGATATATATGTCTAATGCTACCAATAGAAACACTCCCCCTTAGCAAGGAAGGTATCCTGCACCACTCCAAGTTTGCCTCTGAAGAACACAAACTTCCCTTTAATCAAGGGTTTGGTCAGAATGTCTCCAACCTGCTCATCTGTGGAAACATATTGAAGCTTCACTACTCCCTTCTAGATCCTATCTCATATGAAGTGATATATGATCTCTATATGCTTAGACCTATACATAAATAGTTGTTCGATGCTACCAACATTAACAATTTTCACTTAGCAACGTGGGATAAACTTCTCTACACAAAGTGAACAAAACATAAACTATAGCCCAAAGACATAAAGTGACTTTATTACAAATGTAATATGTATATCATAACACCTCCACTTAAGGATTATAATATTGAAATCAAAGAATAACTAAAGATAAAGCATGCAAACTGAAAACTAAAACATCATAACTAAACATTCTTCAGAAGATTTTTCTTTGTAAAATAATTCCTAGACAACGTAGAGCTCCATCAAGCTACCTCGTAACCTTTGTAAAGGTGTATCTCCCAACTTGAATTCTCAAGTTCCTAGATTCCACCTCCTTGAACTCCCAAATTATGAATATCTCGAATTAAATTACTAAATTACTAGACTACAATCCACATGCATGTCTCATAACCTCATTATTGGACAACAATCCACATGCATGTCTCATAACCTTATTATTGGACATCAATCCACATGCATGTCTCAAAACCCTAACAAGGGAAAATTCTCGATATCCACAAACTACCTATCTATCCAGCCATCCATGTTGAGATGTATCTACACTAGATCCCTTCTTGTTTTCAAGATGTGGGCTTTTTAAAATGCATGAAATGCCCTTTCTTCAATAAGTTCATCGCCACTATCAACATATGATGGAACTTCAACAATGTCTACATTCACTGCATGTTTTTGTCTTTCAACATTCCCTTGAGAACATCATTAGCTCAAAATATACATTTTTAGGTTGTTTGACTCATTTATTACAATAATGACATTCCATCTCTCCTTTCTCTTTAGCTAATCTACTACAATTGAATCTTGGGTATAATGCAATCTCAATTTGAGTATTACCTTCTATATTTCCTGTAATGGTTCTCTTTTCTTCAGTTAGGAGAGTTGAAATCGGGCCTTTAACTATTCCCCAAAAAATTTTGTTCATCATTTTCATTTGAATTTTCACCTTCCAGGTGTGAAAATTGAGACAATTGAATTTTTATAAGGGGATTTCCATTGAAATAAAAAAAAATTGGAGTGAAATCTATTTAAAAAATCTAAGAGAATAAAAAAGTACTGCAAACCAATAAAGAACCCTAAAAAGAGACTTTATGAATGTACTTTTCCCCTTTGAATTTTTTGAGTAGCAGTAGTACTATGATAAAGAGCCTCATAAATTCAAAGATTCAAACTCATTGGTATCACAAAAAAATGCATTATGTTGGTGATCCCTCGATCTGTCTTTGTTGGAAATAGTCCCTAGGTCTTCACATTCAAACAAACTTTGTGTCTCTCAAACTACTAAAGTCATAAGAGTGAAACCTCACAATTCAAAGGCTCAATACCCTCGATATTGTAACACCATGTGGTGCATGTAGATATTGTGCAATATTTTGTATTGTCTATGATGGTAGGTGGTATTATTGTTTATGGATGATTGACTCTACATTTTTTTTTTCTATCTATTGCTTACAAATGTCATCCTTCATGGATAATGGTTGAACTTTTTCCTTGGTTGTTGGTTGTTAATGAATCATATATTGGTGGAAAGTGATGTGTTCCCCTTTCAGTAATTATTATTAAGCTTAGTATTGTGTGATGGCTACCCTCTAGATAGACTTTGAGTGTTTTCTATTGTTAATTGGACTCCTCTTTTAGGATGATCCCTTGTTGGATATTTACTTGTAAAGGACATATGTGTGACTTGAAAAATACATCCTTGATGTCTTCTGATGAACAATATTTATTTGATATGATGTTTGTTTGATAAATGTGTTATTATGTGTTGATTCATTAGTTTGAATAATAGGAGATGGTGTTTTGGACTCACCATCCATGTGTACTTGCTTCTATTGATGATTGGATATGATGGACCTAGACACCTATGTGATTGTCTAGATTGTGATGAGTACTCGTATTTTTTATTGATAGCATTAAATATTCTTGATAATGGCTATGGAGCATTGGTGATTATTTGATGATGGTTAGCATGATTAGTCCTTGATAGCGCAATTGATAGTATATACACTTGTTTTTTAACACAACTATTGATGTGTTGATTCTATGAATATTAATGATGATATTGCATGAAGAATTAAATATTCTTGATTATGGCTATGTAGTAATGGTTACCTTTGATGATGATTTAATATAATATGTTATAATATGTCCTTGTTATGATATGATTGATGATGTATACATGCATTGGATACCTTTCCATTGATATGGTTCATATTATGATTTATGATGTATGAATATGTTGGATGTCTTGTTATGATGTATATATGTACATGATGCATTTCCATTAATACAATTTATATTATGGTGAGATGGTGAGATTTGTTTATTTTCTCTTTCTTATATCCTTTTATTTTCCTAGTTAGCTAGTCTGTTTTTTTTCTTCTGTAGATTGTAATTAAGGTAGTTAATTGTTGCATCCATTCATTTATTCATCTAAATATCTTAGTTACAATAATGATGTAATTCTAGATTGTGATGCTCAATTTCCTTAGATATTAATGACATGGCCTCTTTAAGTTATATGAATGAATTAATTCCATTTTATATAGGCAATTAACATTAATAATTACATGTAGATTGTTAATTGTAGATATTAGTAAATGAAATTAGCCATTGATCTCAAGTGAGGTAAGAAGTAATATTAGTTGTCAATCACTTTGGAGATTAGGGTTAGGTCATAACTCAATATTATAAAA
>SNQJ01S0017590.1:7000-22835 GCA_010110895.2 Picea sitchensis | reverse complement strand
CTATCTATTGCTTACAAATGTCATCCTTCATGGATAATGGTTGAACTTTTTCCTTGGTTGTTGGTTGTTAATGAATCATATATTGGTGGAAAGTGATGTGTTCCCCTTTCAGTAATTATTATTAAGCTTAGTATTGTGTGATGGCTACCCTCTAGATAGACTTTGAGTGTTTTCTATTGTTAATTGGACTCCTCTTTTAGGATGATCCCTTGTTGGATATTTACTTGTAAAGGACATATGTGTGACTTGAAAAATACATCCTTGATGTCTTCTGATGAACAATATTTATTTGATATGATGTTTGTTTGATAAATGTGTTATTATGTGTTGATTCATTAGTTTGAATAATAGGAGATGGTGTTTTGGACTCACCATCCATGTGTACTTGCTTCTATTGATGATTGGATATGATGGACCTAGACACCTATGTGATTGTCTAGATTGTGATGAGTACTCGTATTTTTTATTGATAGCATTAAATATTCTTGATAATGGCTATGGAGCATTGGTGATTATTTGATGATGGTTAGCATGATTAGTCCTTGATAGCGCAATTGATAGTATATACACTTGTTTTTTAACACAACTATTGATGTGTTGATTCTATGAATATTAATGATGATATTGCATGAAGAATTAAATATTCTTGATTATGGCTATGTAGTAATGGTTACCTTTGATGATGATTTAATATAATATGTTATAATATGTCCTTGTTATGATATGATTGATGATGTATACATGCATTGGATACCTTTCCATTGATATGGTTCATATTATGATTTATGATGTATGAATATGTTGGATGTCTTGTTATGATGTATATATGTACATGATGCATTTCCATTAATACAATTTATATTATGGTGAGATGGTGAGATTTGTTTATTTTCTCTTTCTTATATCCTTTTATTTTCCTAGTTAGCTAGTCTGTTTTTTTTCTTCTGTAGATTGTAATTAAGGTAGTTAATTGTTGCATCCATTCATTTATTCATCTAAATATCTTAGTTACAATAATGATGTAATTCTAGATTGTGATGCTCAATTTCCTTAGATATTAATGACATGGCCTCTTTAAGTTATATGAATGAATTAATTCCATTTTATATAGGCAATTAACATTAATAATTACATGTAGATTGTTAATTGTAGATATTAGTAAATGAAATTAGCCATTGATCTCAAGTGAGGTAAGAAGTAATATTAGTTGTCAATCACTTTGGAGATTAGGGTTAGGTCATAACTCAATATTATAAAATCATGGCAAGGGTGAAAGAGAAGTTACTTTCACACAAAGATAGAAAAGAAGGACTTTCTCTAATGTGGATTATTTCCATTCACTTGGAGAAAAGAAGGACTTTTTCTCAAGTGCTTGAGTCACGAAGTGTTAAGTTTTGAGATATTATTATGTTCTTTTCAATTTACTAGACAATAATAGCATAAGAAGGATCACTAAAATAAACACAATCACAAGGTACACAACATTTATCCTGGGAAACCCTCATGGGGGAGAAAACCCAGCAAAAACTTCCTTAATATAGATTGCCAATACAATGCCAAGATAATAAACCAAGCACTAGAAAAATATCCAACACCGAGAAATGCGCCTCTCTCTTCCTTCTTCTCTCAAATACAACTCTCGAAACTTGGGCACTTGATGAGTGAATGAGTGAGTGAACAAATGAGGTGCTAGCCTTCTTTATTTATAGTAGCTAGCAGGCGCTAAAAATTGTCTCTTCACTGGGCAAGGCCAACTTCTCTTCTTAGTGGTTAAAACCACTTTAATTAGGCCTGGCGGCAACTTCTTAATTAGCATAATATAATTAGGGTTTGACCAATCCACAAAAGGGTATTTGGTCAAGTACAAAGCCCGACATGATCAATCCACAAAAGGGGATTGATCTGAAGAATAATAAGTCAATAATAAATAGAATACTCCTTGTAGTTACAATATTTCAACACGAAGAACTATGAATCAAGGGGATCAATCTTGGGAGAAAATAAGGACTTTTGATCAAGATCTTGGATCACAAAGGATTGTGATTCAAGGAGATCTCAGATAGGTGGAGAAGGAATTCCATCTAGAGATAAAGTCAAGAAGAAGAGAGAACAAAGGCAGAAACAAGTGGGTTTTAGTATATTAGAGCCGCAGAAGCAAGGTCAGATGGTCTTTGGGTGTGTGTTCATGGGTTTTAGTGGAGACATGCATGTATACACAGTTTTCTTAAGGAAATGCATGTATATCTTGGGAAACATGAAAAATCGAGGTCGTACAACAGATTATGAATTGTTAGGGTTTGCAGGTACACTCTATAGTTTAATGTATTTCTCTGTGGTACATTTTCCCAGGTACAAGATCCCTTGTAATATTTGAATTTATTTGAATGATAAGCTTAATATATGGGAAGAATATCTTTTTGTATTTTGTTTGATATTTTGGTTTCCAATATTGCTTCTGCTATCTATATTTTATTTGAATATCCCAGCAAGTGTATGTTGTTTTGTGAGCTAATAATTTTACTTACAACAAGGAAATCAATAGATAACAATATACCTAGGTGTAGGAGTAGGGATTTCAACATGGTATTAGAGAATGTTGAAAATCAACAGCTTCACAAATTGCTCTGATACCATGTTGAAATCCCTACTTTGACACCTAGGTGTCTTGTTCTCTAGTGATTTCCTTTTTGTAAATCAAATTATCAACTCACAAAACAACATTATACACTTGTTGGAATATTCAACTCAAATAAAGATAGCGGAAGCAATAATAGAAACCAAAATCTCATACTCAATACACAAATATATACATCCCATCAACTAAGATTATCATTCAAATAACTTCAAAGATTACAAGGGCTCTCATACCTAGGAAAATGGCCTACAGAGAAATACAAAAAACCTTAGATAGAACCTGCAAACCCTAGCAATCTCCTAAATTTTTGTACAACCTTGTACTTTCACACTTCCCAATATGTACGCGCATTTCCTTAAGAAAACCCATGCATACGTGCTTGTCTCCACTGAAACCCACATACACATACTAAAAGACTGTATGTAAATTTTGTATGGTGTGATCCTTCTGTTGAAACCCACTTGTGGATGCCTTTGTTCTCTCTTCTCCCTGACCAGATATATAGATGGAAGTCCTTCTCCACCTATCCAATATATTTTTGAATCACAGTTCTTGGTGATCCAACCCTTGAGCAAAAGTCCTTCTTTTATCTCTCAAGTGCAAGCAAAATCCCTTCTTTTCTTCTACACTCTCAAATGACTCCACACTAGAAAAAGTCATTATTTGTCATCTCTATGTGAAAGTGTCTTCCTTCCTCACCCTAGTCTTGCTTTTATAAGATTGAGTTATGACCTGACCCTAATATCCAAAGTGATTGACAATTAAGATTATTTCTCACCTCACTTGAGATCAATGGCTATTATTTAATCCACTAATGCTAATTAAAGCATTTCTTTAAATAATACTCAACTTACTAATAAAAATACTTTACTTTAAAATTTCCTTTAATTAAAGTGAAGTATCAAGGTAGAAGGCTTTGGATGACTTCCACACGTCTAGACACTTAGACATGTGTGGATATATATGTCCAATGCTACCAACATCAACACCCCCTCTTAGCGAGGAAGGTATTCTGCACCACTCCATGTTTGTCTCTAAAGAACACAAACTTCCCTTTAACCAAGGGTTTGTTCAAAATGTCTACAACCTGCTCATCTATGGAAACATACCGAAGCTTCACAGATCCCTTTTGGATCCTATCTTAGATGAAGTGATATATGCTCTCTATATGCTTAGACCTATACAGAAATAGTTTTTTTATGCTACCAACATCAACAATTTTCACATAGCAATGTGGGATAAACCACTCTACACAAAGTGAACAAAAACATAAACTATAACCTAAATAAATAACGTGACTTTATTAAAAATGTAATATGTATATCATAACACCCCCTCTTAAGGCTTATAGTATTGAAAGAAAAGAATAAATAAAGATAAAACATGCGGACTTAAAACTAAAACATCGTAAACAAACATTATTCGAAAGCTTTTTCTTTGGAAAACAATTCCCAGAACATGTAGAGATCGATCAATCTACCTTGTAACCTTTGTAAAGGTGTATCTCCCAAATTAAATTCTCTAGTTCCTATATTCTGCCTCCTTGAACTCTTGAATTACGAATTTCTTAAATTAACTTACTAAATTATTAGACTACAATCCACATGATTGTCTCATAACCCCATTATTGGACAATAATCCACAAGAATGTCTCATAACCTTATTATTGGACATCAATCCACATGCATGTCTCAAAACCCTAACATGGGAAAATTCTTGAGATACACAAACTACCTCTCTAGCCAACCATCCATTCTGAGATGTATCAACACTAGATCCCTTCTTGTTTTCAAGATGTGGGCTTCTTAAAATGCATGAAATGCCCTTTCTTCAATAAGTTCATCGCCACTATCAACATTTCATGGAACTTCAACAATGTATACATTCATTGCATGTGTTTTGTCTTTCAACGTTCCCTTGAGAACAACATTAGCTCAAAATCTAAATTTTTAGGTTGTGTGACCCATTTTCTTACAACAACGAGATTCCATCTCTCTTTTGTCTTTATATAATCTACTACAATTGCATATTGTGTATAATGCAGTCTCAATTTGAGTATCACCTTATATACTTTTTGTAATGGTTCTCTTTTATTCAACTAAGAGAGATGAAATCATGTCTTTAACTATTCCCCACAATTTTTGTTCAACAATTGCATTTGAATTTTCACCTTCCATGTGTGAAAATTGAGACCATTGAATTTTTCTAAGAGGATTTCCATTTAAAGAAAAAAAAATTAGAGTAAAATATGTTAAAAATATCTGAGAGAATAACAAAGTACTGCAAACCAATAAAGAACCCTAAAAAAGATTTTTTGAATGTACTTTTCCCCTTTGAATTCTTTGAGTAGTAGTAGTACTATGATAAAGAGATTCATAAATTCAAAGATTCAAACTCATTAGTATCACAAAAAATGCATTATGTTGGTGATGCCTCGATATGTCTCTATTGGAAATAGCTCCTAGGTCCTAATATCCACACAAACTCTGTGGCTCTCAAAAAACTGAAGTAATAAGAGTGGAAACCTTGTAATTCAAAGGCTCAAGGCTCTTGATATTGTAACACCCCGTGGTGCATGTAGATACTGTGCAATATTTTTTATTGTTTGTGATGGTAGGTGTTATTATTGTTTATGGATCATTGACTCTGCTTTGTTTTTCTCTATCTATTGACTCTACTTTGTTTTTTGCTATCTATTGCTTACACCTATGTGATTGTCTAGATTGTGATGGGTACTGACATTTTTAATTGATAGCATTAAATATTCTTGATAATGGCTATGAAGAATTGGTGATTATTGGATGATGGTTATCATTATTAGTCCTCGATAGTGCAATTGATAGTATATACACTTGTTTAACATAACTATTGATGTGTTGATGCTATCGATATTAATGATGATATTGCATGAAGCATTAAATATTCTTGATGATGACTATGTAGTAATGGTTACCTTTGATGATGATTAATATGATATGTCCTTGTTATGATATGATTGATGATGTATACATGCATTGGATACCTTTCCATTGATATGGTTCATATTACGATTTATGATGTAAGCATATGTTGGATGCCTTGTTATGATGTATATATGTACAAGATGAATTTTCATTAATACATTTTATATTATGGTGAGATGGTGAGATTTGTTTCTTTTCTCTTTCTTATATCATTTTATTTTCCTAGTTAGTTAGTCTATGTTTTTCTTTTGTAGATGGATCTAGTGTAGATACATCAATCCACATGCATGTCTCAAAACCCTAACATGGGAAAATTCTTGAGATCCACAAACTACCTCTCTAGCCAACCATCCATTTTGAGATGTATCTACACTAGATCCCTTCTTCTTTTCAAGATGTGGGCTTCTTAAAATGCATGAAATGCCCTTTCTTCAATAAGTTCATCACCACTATCAACATTCAATGGAACTTCAACAATGTATACATTCATTGCTTGTGTTTTGTCTTTCAACACTCCCTTGAGAACAACATTAGCTCAAAATCTACATTTTTAGGTTGTGTGACCTGTTATCACTCCAAGAAACTCCTTAGGGTTGTAGGCTAAGAATGCTTGGTAACTTAAGAATATAATGTGTAGGTATGCTTGGAAAAATGGGATCACTCAATGGTTAATGTAATAGACAACTCATCATACATTCAAATGAAACAGTGCTTTTAGAAAACAATAATCAGACCAGATATGTTTTTAAAGGAGAGGATGAAGAATACTAATCTTGATTGCCAAATACAACTAGGTGTAGGGATTAATGCAAGGTAGTAATAAATCCTTCACTTCAAGTCTATGAGCTTAATAAAGAGATGACAGTCTTTAAAAGCTAAGATAAACTGAAATAAAGTACAGAAACAAGATGCATGAACATTTCTGATATTGAAAGCAAAAGGAGACAGTAATTCTATTATCCAATAAGAGTCTATACAGTAGCCAAAATGTATTCCCAGTTTGAAACCTTATCTCTTAGAAAAGATCGGCCTTTATATCCTTTTACAATCGGTTTTTAAGATCCTGAAAACTTGGATCTGTATCTAAAAATAGATAATAAAACTAACTAAATGCAATTGATAAACAAATACTAGTTCCTAGAACTCGAACTGTCTTTTATGTCAATCTTGACATCTGTACTTCATCAGCTTTAGGACTCTATTGTGTCATGGAAAGGTAAGGGCACCTATCTTTTGTAGTTGGACTCCTTTAATTAACCATAATCGAAACTTTAGGTGACCAATTTAGCATTTGGTCTTCAAAATCTCCATGAATCTCTGATGCTGAGTGTTTCTTGATTAAGTGGTTAATCCTTTGATGCTCTTAAACCCCTTTAAATAATTGAAAATTTCCTTGCTCCAGCTTAGCTTTCAAAAAATTCTTTTTGTGCTTTCACCGGCTAATTCGCCTTATGATCTACTAGTTAGCTGGTGAAAGCTCTACCTTTCACCAGCTAACTGGTTGTAAATTTACCCTTTGCGCTGGTGAAAGTTTTGTCTTGGCCAAAAAGGAAACTTCCGCCTCCAAAACTGTTGTTTTATCAAAAACTTAGTGTGTCTTTGATTTATCTCCCTGCATATTCACAGCAACCTGGGCTAGTACCTGTAGATCTGGATGCGACTTATGCTTCTGCTTCAATTTCTTAATTTTCCTCTTAAGGCGTTTTGCTAACCACCATAAACTGTTATAGTCCTTGGTGATTTTCTTCTTTCTCTTTTTGTCTTTGACACTCTCACGAGCCAACTTCTCAAATGTTGCATTTGTCTCTGTGAAATTGTCAGACAGAGATTTGTATCTTGCCTTGATTACTCTTTCCAAAACCTCCTGTTGAGCAATCACTTCCTTTAGTTGCTTATTTTTTTGTGATTTCTTTGAATTTTTTCTCTTTGATGTTTCAACTTCATCAATGGGAGTAAAAGTCTCACAGTCTTGTGCAAATTCCATGGAGTGTTCAGGGATTTTAATGGCTGGACTTTCATCTTCTTGCTCTGGCTCTGTTTCTGAGTCTGTGTATGGTAGATTAAGAATATTTGTATTCTTTACTGTAGGCTTCTCTGAAGTGGTTTCAAAATCTATTTTTTTCTTTGCTCTTTAAGACTTTATGTCGGAAATCCTATTCTCTGGTGGTCCTAGAAGAGTTCTCCTCCTCCTCGAGATGCTTTGAGGAGTTACTTGTTTTTTCCCAGTTTTCTTCGACTCATTCATGGGCTGAGTTTGGGTCTCAAAACCTTCCCAAAAAAGAAAATGTTGCCTAGTCCTTCCTCTTTGTCTTAGTTCTTCTAGGATTATCAATTTGATCAGACCGAAATGACAAAGAGTGTTTTTCATACTTAGAGGTTCAGCCCTAATCTTTTTACATACTTTGGTTAGGATTTTATGAAAGAAGAAAGGTAAATTCAGGAGAGTCTTCCCTATGAAATGATCTAAGAGTTTGAAATGATATAGCATCAGCTTATCATACCTGCCTTCTGAGGTTATATAGAATTGAATGCCTTTGAACAGGTCTTGTCATTCGTCCTCCAGATGAGAAACTGGCATGCTTTTCTTCCAAGTGATATTTTTGAATTATGCCTTAAGGTATGCTCTGAAATTCAGATTCTTGGTTGTTGTTGTCTTAAACCAGCTCTAGCCTGATCTAGGTAAGTTGGTTGCTGTGGAAATGGCGGCTTCATCAACTATCATTTCTAAAGAACCCACACTGGCTCTATTTCCATCATATGATTTATCAAACGCTTCATTTGTTGTTTGGTGGCAGCCATTCTGTAACCTTTCAACATAACATATGCAGCCTGCATCTGAGAAACATTTTTGCACCTCTGGATGTGACTGTAAGAAAGGCAGGCTGTCCAATTCTTTCCTCAGTAATAAACCACTTCATTTCCTTGCCATTTGTAACTCGAACCTCGGACACTTTGCAAACAATGTCACAGTAGTTTCCTGATTGAGCCAAGGTTTGGCGTTGGTGAAAACACTCGGTGTTGCCAATTCGAATATGGAATCATAACATATTGCCTGTGAACGGTGCATGTTCAAAGTGTGAAGTGTCGATTTGATGTCACCGGCTGAGTAGTACTACTCCTTTACCTCTGATGATGAATGTGAATTCGTCATCTTCAATGCCATCATTGTTGAAGCATGCATTCACGAACACGATCCGCCATAATGTCTAATTTAGACGTGCATAACAGAATCCTCATCATCATTTTCTTTCACCAGTGCCTCATAATGATTATGTGACGTGTGTCGAGTGTGTCATCTTTTTTATTTCTGAAATCGTGGAAGAAAAAACACGTGTTTCGTGCTTTCACAAGTTAACTGTCTGTGGGAAAGTACTCCTTAATCGTTGAAACTCGTTTCTTTCATCGGCTAACATCAACCTTGCAACATGCGTTAGTTGTTGAAAGTCTTTTCATGAAATTTTATAGAAACAACCTTTATGGATCAACTTATTTCTAAGGCATGAATTTAAAACCTAAGTTTTGACACTAGAAGAAATTAAAAACAAATAAAGAAACCTATAGATGACCATGCTATCACCTACAAAATGAAACCAAGTGAGTGATTCATTTTGGGAGCTAACATTTGGCTCCAACTGGGATGGATACCTCCCTGTGAGGTCACTAAGAACCTAGTTAGACTCAGTAGCCTTTATTACAATTTGAAAATTTGAAAAATTGTTTTGCTCAGTACCAATAGGCATGGAGTTATTCAAGTAATAAGAATAAAGAGAACAGAACTGAAAAGAATATGTACAAGTAAAACAGGGCTTTAAGAAAAGCCTTATGAAAAATAGGTCTTTAGAAAACACCCGTTAAAGGGCCACCTTCTACTTCCTCGCCTGCAAAATTTTGGAGAAAAAAGGTATTGTTCTATTGAACTGTTGTTATGACGAAAGGACCTGCCCAGAGAGCATCAAATTTGTCGTCTTTCCCCTTCTCTTGCCTTGGTACATCCCATTTTGAGACCAGTTCCCCTGTTTTGAAATTATTTGTTTTGACTTTCTTGTCAAAAATATCCTTCATCTTTTCTTGGTGTAATTATGTGTTTTCCAGAAGCTGCTCTCTATCTTGCTGCAACTCTACCAGATTGTGGATCCTTCGAGTTAAATCACTTGGTTCAGAGTCAATTCCTTGTAAAAAAATTTGCAACTGGCAGTGCAAGTTGAACAGAAAATATGGCTTCAGTACCATATACCAACTTGAAGGGGGATGTACCAATTGAATTTTTATTTGTAACCCTGTCAGCCCACAAAGAAAATTTTAGCTTGGAATCCCAGCCTCTGGTATTTTGTTCAAGCAGCTTTTTTATAATTCTGACTAAACTCTTATTCAATGACTCAGCTAAGCCATTTCCTTGTGGATAGTAAGCAGTGGAATGTACTAGCTGAACTCCCAGCTCTTCACATAGTTTTACCAAGTGTTTATCTTTGAATGCAGCAACGTTGTCAGTGACTATTCTCTTAGGGAAACCAAATCTGGCTTGCAGAAAACTAATGATGACAGTATGATTGGCGTTCCTGGTAGGAATAGCCTCAATCCACTTTGTAAAATAATCGGTGGCAACAAGGATCCATCTGTGTTGACTGCTAGAAGGCGGGTGAATATCACATATGAAGTCCAGACCCCATTGTTGGAAGGGACCTGTGACCACTATAGGTCTGAGGGGAAGAGATTTCAGTTGTTGTTTGCCTGCAAACCTTTGGCACTTGTCACATGTTCTCACAAACTCACACACATCTGAAAATAAGGATGGCCAGTAATAACCAGATCTTAATATTTTATGTGCGGTAGTCTTCCAATAGTGATGTCCTCTGCATTCACTATTATGGAACTCAGTCATGACCTTAGCTGCTTCCTCTTGGTTTATACACCTCAATAATAAACCTATTGGATTTTTCTAGAACAATAAGTTGTTATTGATGCAGAAATTCATGGCTTTGAGCTTTAAAGCCCTTCCTTGTGTTTTTGTCAAATCTGAAGGGACTGATAAAGTTTGCAGAAAATGAATAATGTGGTTGTACCATTTGCAATCAGCTAGGTGAGATGAGACCTAAATTTCCTCACTTCCTTTATCCTCTGAAGACTGAAGATTATATGCATTTACACTTACCAAATTTATTTCAAGCATTTTACAATTTTCTTCTGCAAGAAGTTTGGCAAGGCCTTGACCTCTCACAAGTTTTGTCGGTTTAATTTCAACATCAAATTCAATTAACTTTGTTATCCACTTACTCCTTTTCCCATCTATGTCGGGTTGTATAAGCACATCTTTAACTGAATTGGAAGGTACGTAAGCTATTACCTTGACTTGAAGGATGTAAACTCTGAAAGATTTTAATGACTTGATGAGTGCATATGCTTGTTTCTCCAATAATTCATACTTCACCTTTGCATCCCTCAAGACTTTACTGAAGAAGGCAATTGGTTGCTCCTGACCATCGGCATTTCTATGCAATAGTACTACTGCAATTGTATCTTTTGAAGCAAATGAAAAGATATAAAATTCCTTGGCGAAGTCAGGGCTGATTAAAACATGGGTTGTCATAATGGCTTCCTTGATAGCATTGAATGAGTGTTTGGCTTCTTCAATCCATTTTACTTCGGAGTTCTTTCTTAACATAGAAGTGATATGCTTTGTGAGTTCTGCAAAGTTTGCTATAAACCTCCTGATAAAGTTTATAGTGCCAAGGAAAGACTGAATGTCCTTCTTTGATCTAGGAAGAGACAAATTTTTAATTGCTTCTACTCTTTTTGGGTCGATCCTCACCCCATTAGCTGAAACAATATGTCCAAGTAATTTCCCTTCCTTAAGTGCAAAATTTGATTTTTTTGGATTAAGAGAAATGCCATACCTTCAACATTTTAGGAATGTCCTTTTCAAGTGCTGCAAATGATGTTCATGGCTGTTCGAAAAAATAGTAATGTCATCAAGATATATCAAGACGAATTTTTCTTTCTCCCCAACGAAAGCAATGTCCATCGCCCTTTGGAATGTCACTCATGCATTCATCAATTCGAAAGGCATATTTTCATACATAAATGTACCCCATGGAGTAGTAAAGGCAGTCTTTTCTCTGTCGTCCGAATGGACAGCGATCTGGTTGTATCCGGAAAACCCATCAATAAAAGACATCACCTTTGATCCTGACACCTTCTGCAAAATATGTTCCATTTTGGGCAACGGGTAGTTGTCCTTCCTAGAGCACTTATTCAAATTTCTGAAATCCATGTAGAGTCTGATCTCTCCATTCTTCTTTATGACCGGCACAAGATTTGCAATCCATTCTAAATATCTGAGAGGTATGATAATGCGGGCATCCAATAGTTTCTTGATTTCCCTTTCCATTGTAGGCAACAATATAGGATTAAAGGATCTAAGTTGTTGCCTAAATGGTTTGGTATCTTTGTTCAAGGGGGTCTTGTGCTGAATTACCTCTATGTCAAAAGTCTTCAAGTCATCATCTTTCCAATCAAAGATGTCAGCAAACTCCTTTAACAATTCACCATAATCAGCCTTTTGTTTTTCAGTCAAATGTGAAGCTAAGTTGACATATTTAGGATCCTGTTCGCTGGCTACATTATACTGAAAAACTTCTGAATCTTTTTCCCCCTTTTCCAATTTAACAGCTACATCATTGTTATCAAAAATCTTTTCTAAAGGGATCAAACCTTTAGGAATTTTGTTGGTGAACAGTTGTACTATTTCATGTGCTGCAATTTTGCTTCTGAATTTTGGCTTCTCAGCTTCATCGTCATGTTCATTCTCCTGATCAATTTGCAAATTTGCAAACTCATCTATTACTGCAAGAAATCTAGTGAGTTCAGCATCGTCTTCAAAAACCTTCCAGAATTTTACATTGGCAAGGAGGGATGGCCTATACTTAACTTGAATTTTTTAATTCAATTTATGAGGTAGAGGAGGTATAAAAGCACAGGCCGACACAGCTAATGAATCAGCCAATTCATTCATTGCTCTGGGTACATATGAAATTTTGAAATCTGCAAAAGTATGAATTGCCCTCAAAACTTCATCTCTATATGCTTTCATCCTGACATGTTTTGCTTGAAAAGACTTATTTACTTGTTGAATGATTAAATCTGCGTCCCCGAATACATGTAATCTTTTAATCTCCATCTCTTTGGCTTCATTTAACCCTAGGAGCAGTGCCTCATACTCTGCAATATTGTTAGTCACTTTAAAATCAAGCTTAAAGGACAAGTGAGAAGTTTTCTTTGAAGGGGAAATCAATACCACTCCTGCTCCTGCTGATTCTTTGGTACAAGCGCCATCAAAGAACATGGTCCAAAGATCATCCTCTGCTGCTTATGTGGACTGAACTGTGGGCTTTCTAAGCAACAATTCATCTGGTAATGAATCATCAATTTGTAAAATGCAAGATCCCATACCTGTGTCGACATAATAGATAGGATGGTTGGATGGATTTTGTTCGTCACTGAGTACATATGTCAGTTGTGATTCCCTGTATAACCTTCTGTTTACCCCTCCAAAAACAGGGATAGTAGCATAGGAGAGATCCATTTGAAGAGTGCCACCTAGCCTCTTCATTCACGATCTTGATAACAAACATCCAAATTTAGGTGGGATGTCTGCCACTACTATGTCCATAACCATAGTTTTCATGGACGCTTGGGTTAAAGTTACAGCCAAGTCCTTGATCATTCTGAGACATTTGACTTTTCGAGAGTCAAAAGAGAAAAGATCGTGGTAAGACTTAGTGATCTCTATCCCAAGCTCATCCATGACCACCTTTGGCATTAAATTGTGAGAAGCACTGGAGTCCAACAAACAGTTATGTAATGTTTTCTCATGAATATTTAGAGAGACGTAAAAAGGAGGACAGCTTTCATCTCTATCTTCTATCATTTGGCCCAGAGTAATGGTTGGCTTTTTATCATATATGTTGAGAATATCAGCAGAAGGGGATATAGATTTGGGATCCAGAGTTTTGAGGATATCTTTCTTGAATGTTTCATTTTTCATTAACTCAACCAGAGGAATGGGAATTTTAATTTTCTGTATTTCAGCCTCAAAATTAAAAGAATAGGGGACTTTATCAGAGACTTTTACCTCATTTAAAGGATCTTTTTGAATGCTTTGTTGTTCAACAGGGGTCTGACTTTTCAGAATTTGTTGCTTGACAGGGGCATCAGTCTTCTTGGGAGGAGCTAATGCTTTTGCTTTTGAGGGATCTGTTTGTTGATTCTCTGATGTCTGATCTTTTTTCTTAACAGGGGTTGTGCTCTTTTTGGGAGAGGCTGGTGCATTCTGTTGGGCATTATCAGACTTAGATAGGAGATTATATATGTTCTTATCTTCCATCGTAAAAATACCATCATCAGCAGAATTATCCTCTGTCTGTTCAGTCATCAATGCCTCTTCATAGTCGTGTTGTGTCAGATAAGATTTCCATGTTTCTTCTCCAACACAGTGAATATTATCTTCTCCATCTTATTGATAATCACCTTCATCTTCATCCATCATGACATTCTGAAGAGGAGCCTTTATTCTCTGATCTTCAGTAGGATTCCTTTCTCTTTGCAAAATCTGTGTTGGCTGATTATTTCTTTTGAAGTTGTTAGGATTTTGATTTGGGTTTCTACCTGCATAATCATAAGTACCCATTCCCTTTATAGGCTGCTTATTTTCAATTTTGAGCTTAGATATCTCAGAGGTTAGAGACTGTCTAACATCTTAGCCATTTTATCCAACTTTGGGTCAGCATTTGATGAAGAAGAAGCTTCATTTCTGGGTCTTCTCCTATCAGAATTTCCCTTTAGCTTTTGAGTAGCCAAAATATTTGATTCCACCTCAAGGGAAGTATCTTGCATTAGAGATAGTGTAGGTGACCTCTTTTCTCTCAACAATAAACAGAACTCTGAGTCAAAAGAATCAGAATATGTGATTTTGGCAGAAGTATCTAAAGGTTTTATCTATGTTGGTATTTTACTGTACATCCGGTTAAACCTTTTAGTGAAATCAGAGACTGACTCACCATTTTGTTTCCTTAGATTTCCAAATTATGTGATATAGTATAGAAAATCTCTTCTATCACCCCAGTGTTTCAAGAAGGTATCATCCAATTGCTCAATTCCATCTATGGAATCAGCAGGGAGTTCTTTGAACCATTTCCTAGCATGGCCATCTAAGCTTTGGACAAAAACTCGTGTCCAAACATCTTCCTCCTCAATATTAAGGTTTTCAGCATAACTGTAGAAAGCCTCAATATGTTCTTCAGCGGACACATCGCCCTCACCTGTGAATTTGGGCATATACTTCTAATAGTTTCCTGTTGGCATAGTTGATACTGGGTTTGTCAATATAAGTGGCGCATACCTAGCAGCTAGGATTTGTTGCATCTTAGTCAAAGGAGGTGGTGCAGCCATAATGATCAGGGGTGAGAGAGGTGATACTTTCTTCTTTGACTCTTCAACACTAGGGGAATGTGAAGGAGATGAATCTTCTAATGGGAAAGAGGTTTGATATGAGGCTCTGTAAAAATTTGCAAGCTGTTCAACTAAGTTTTCTTCACCTTTAGCAGACATCTCTTGAAGAATATGTTCAACAGAAAGGAGGCTAGTATAGATGTTTAAATGATCTTCTTTCTGTTGTGAATGGAAAGACTCGAGAGAGGAAGAACTATGATTTATTTCTAAAGTCTTAAATTCTTTTTCAACCAATTTTGAATCTGTCAATTCATCATCATTGTTATTTTCCTGTTGATAAAAAGGACTTTGTTCTTCTACAGTAGTTACAGTTGTTTTTTCATCAGCACTCTTGGAAAACAATTCAAATTTTTCTGTAGTAGATTTTCCATAACTAAAGAGAGGATTACCTTTTGTATCTGATTTTGAAGCTTGACCCTGAATTGTCTTTCCTCTTCTAAGAATTAGTTTTGGATTGGACACTGGTGTGACATATGATTATTGTGGATTCGCCCTAGTACTGATCCTCTTAGGAGCCAAGATGAACTTGTGGAGTCGCCATATAGATAATTACAAAAAATAAAATTTCTAATCTGTGTCTATCATCAAAGATCAGCTCTGTGTTGTATCCCAGGAAAGCAGAGCTTAAATTTCATTTTCCCCGGCAACGACGCCAATTTGTTATCACTCCAAGAAACTCCTTAGGGTTGTAGGCTAAGAATGCTTGGTAACTTAAGAATATAATGTGTAGGTA
>SNQJ01S0017589.1:158794-173104 GCA_010110895.2 Picea sitchensis | reverse complement strand
AAATAAGAGGCGAGGGTATGAGAACCCTAGCTTGGAGATTATTGTAACAGAGCGTTGCTCGACTGGAGGTTGCCCCCTCGAAGAGGCCTGTGAACATTTCTATCTGAATCAAAGTGTTATTTCTGTTGCTATTTTGTATATCATTCCTGTGTACTATTAAGATTATGCTGGATATTTTACTGTCATTCTGTCATTTCTAGCATTTCATTTTTGTTCTTCATATTTTATATATCTGGTATCTTGCACACTCTCTATACAATCTAAACACAAGAAACATGGTTGGTATGTTGATAATGGCTGCTCAAAGCACATGAAAAGTGATCAGGACAAGTTTATAACCTTGAGAAAGGAAAGAGATGGATCAGACTCCTTTGGAAACAATGACTCGGCTAGAATCATTGGAAGAGGCACAGTTAGAATTGGAAACAAAGATACCAAGTCATAAAATGTTCTACTAGTGGAATATAGGAAACATAATCTTCTAAGTGTAAGTAAAATTTGTGACCAAGGTCACAATTTTTTTGTTTGATTCATAGAAGTGTGAGATAAGAAAAGAATATTCAGGAAGATTGGTTGCAACAACTGTAAGAACTTCAATCGACATATATGTATTAAGTGTAATTGGAAATGAAAAATGTTTTCTAGGAAAGGATGATGAAGTTTTCCTATGGCATAGAAGGATGGGTCACACAAAATTTGACAACCTAGTCAAAGTCAGAAAAAACAAAGCAGTCAGAGAAATTCCCCAGATCACAAAGCCAACCAACATCTTATGCAAGAATTGTCAACAAGGGAAAAAAAAAGACAAAATTCAAATCAAAGGAATACTCCACAGAAAGACCATTGGAAATTGTACATATTGATCTAGTTGGACCAACTAAAACGAAGGGTATAAAAGGTGATCAATATTTTATGTTATTAGTTGATGATTTTACAAGGACGATTGTAGTTTTTTCTCTCAATAAAAATTCAAAATCATTCAAGAACTTCAAGGTATACAAGGAAATGGTTGAAAATGAAATGGATTCAAAAAACAAATGTTTGAGATATGATAATGGAGGAGAGTTTACTTCAAAGGAGTTTATCGATTTCTGTAGCAATTATGGAATAAAAAGGAAATTATTTTTTTCTAGGATGCCTCAATAGAATGGATTTGTCAAAAGGAAGAACATGAAAGTACAAGAAATGGCTCGAACTATGTTAATGGATTCCAAGTTGACAAATGTCTTTTATGCTCATGCAGTGCATACAAAAATTCATATTCAAAATAGAGTAATGCTCAGAAACAATGGTGATAAAACTCCCTATGAGTTTTGGAAAGGAGGACCAACAAATGTGAAGCACTTCATAGTTTTTGGAAGAAAATGCTACATCAAGAGAGAATATGGAAGAATGGGAAAGTTTGATTCTTGTGTGGACACAGGGAAATCATAGAAATGTTTCAATCTTAGGATCAACAAAGTTGTGGAAAGCATCAATGTGAGGGTTGATGAGATAGGTGGATGAAAAATAAAAGAAGAAGAAAAGAAGTCAATGGAACAAGTTGATGAAGAAGAAGAAAAAGAACAAGAAGTAGAATAAGGGGAAGATGAAGAAGAGAAGTTAGAAGCAGAACAAAAAAACAACAATATCTTCAAGTACCTACGAAGACACTTAGAAAACAAATACAAAAGAATCATCCATCAGATCATATGATCGGGTACAAAGATGTAGGAGTTGATACTAGAAGAAGAATTTGTTCACCAGAACAATTTCACCTAGAACTCTTATCTTCGATTGAGCCAAGAAGCTTTGAAGACTCCATGATGCAGGAGCATCGCTCCAACTCAACAAAGTGCCAACTAGAAAACACATCAAAGTGCGTATTCAAGGAGGGAGAGGCATCAACCCTCATTTAAGATTTCAAATTGTAATTTAATGTTTAAGGATGGAAGAGCCAAAGCCATGTTGTTTTGAAGACAAGAGTTGGTGCCACCTTAATGGTGACATGCTGAGGAGATCTAGAACCAAATCAGACTAGACAACCATTAGTTGTAATTCAATGTAAATAAATGAGAGTAGGTAGCTTGGAGGGAAAGGCTCGAAGAGCCCCTCTTTTGTAAAAAGATCCTTGTATCTAGATTCATAGGATTTTTTTAGATAAGAATAAGAGATAGGAAGGATAGAGAAAAAGAAACAAAAGAGCCGAGACTCTGTAGCATTCTGATATTTTTACACATTGTAACAGGCATTATGAGATTAATAAAAACAACAATTTTTCCTGCATAAGATTCTTTGTGTGTTTCGATGTGATTTTATGAATGTCATATGTGTATGTGCATATGAATGTATGTTGTTAATGTACGTTAGATTCCGTCTAAAGGTTATAGACAAAATTTGTTGTTTGTGACTTTTTTATTTCAGTCTGGGTTCATTGTGGCTAAATGCAAGGGGTTGCATGACAGAGTGTTGAGGAATTTGTGATCCAACGAAAAAAGTGCACATCTGAGTTATGTGGAATTCAAGAAAATGCATGCCAGAATGACACACCAAATGAATCATAAATTCAGGGGAGAAGCCTCAAGGTTAGTGAACACCTTGGCGAAAAGACTGTGCATAGGAGGGCATAGAGAGAAGACAAAATTGTTGAGGATTCTATATAGCTCTACCAAGTGGGAATCAAGCGAGTGCAAGGAATGCACAAGGGGAACTCTGTTTTGAGTTCATAGATAAGAGAAGTCTCAAGGATAGACACTTATAGAGTTACTAAATACTCTGTCGACTCAACAAGGAGTGCTTGAGGATATGTTTCCAAGAGGGAACTTATATCTCTTTGAGGGACAGAAGGGACAAAGAACTTTGAGGTCTGAGTAGTTGAATTTCAAGAGGATAGAGTTTTTGAACACTCTGAAGGAAGACCTATGCAAGGAGTGCACCAGGCCAACACTTGGATGAAGTGTTGAAATACATCCAGTTGAAGGCCAGTCAAAGCACAAGGAGTGCACACAGAGAGAACTTGTTTTAAGTTCCAAATCTCAGGAGGTTGAGAATAGAGCGTGCCAGGAGAGCACCAAAAATGATTTTGGGAAGATGTAGAAGGGTCATGTCCCTTAGAGACTAAGCAAGATGAAAGCAAAGGAGGAGTAGTGCAAAGTTTCATGCAGAGTGCAAGTGAGTGTCAGGGTTGAGGTTTGATTTCCTTGCCAAAGCACAGGAGAGACAACGTCTTCAAAATGCAGATGAGACCCAAATAGACGATCTTGCAGAGGAAACAAAGGTCGAGAAATTTGAAACATTTGAATTTTTCCAAGTCAAAAGAAAGACAAATCTCAAGAGGAGGAGTGTCAATAGCCGTTGGATCAGCTGCAACAGAAGATATCTGGAGTGTTGAATCTCATGTCCAAATAGGAGAAACGAGTGCGCAGGAGGAAACATATATCAACGGTTAGATCTAAGCGCATGGACTAACACCCGTTGGATCCAGAGGAATATGCACGAGGTTTAATCCTTTGGATTTGCATAGGAGAGAGGGCTTTATGAATTTGTGAAGTCTCGAAATCATCGGAACCGTCCATTGAGATAGGGACACATTGTAAGAGATCAACATTTCGCTGACTCACAACTCAGGGAAGTCAAAGGGAAAAGTCATGAGGATTCGTGAAACCTGAGTTCATGATTTGATCGTAGTCGTCGATTGAATAAAGAGTGTGGACCGTATATCTGGTCCCGAAAAGTTCACAAATTTGGGGATCGAGAGAAGGGAGGTGAGCGGTCCTCCAACTTCGTGAAACGTGGAGTCCTAATACATGACGGGGAAGTAAGGATTGTTGGATCATGAGCATTGTGGACCATTGATCTGATGCAAACAGAGCTTAGCAATCGGAGCTTCAGATTTTGGGAGAAGAGAAGGAGGCCATTTTTTGACAACGCAAAGAAAAAAGTCACGAAGTGCTTGGAAGTTTGGCCCCAGTTCATAGCTAGAGGTCATATCAGTGGAAGGATAAGGGAGGATCTAGCTAATGTTATGCCCCTATCGAGATTTCGAAGACCGTGAGAGTTGGGGTGACTCACATGCAGAGACCTGGCATGCAAAATTTCGAAATACCTTTAGGTAAGGCCTATGGTCACCGTTGGAGATCGTATGGGGGAAAAATCTCACCCAGTGCTTGTTCGTACGGGCATAGTTTTCACATAAGGAACTATGGATTTATTTCATGGAGGTTCCAGCAGGGACCCGAAAGAGCTTATCCAACTCAGAGAATTAGAATGATCTTTGACTAGGAGTTCGACGAAAGCTAGCGAGGTAGGGGGGTCTACACCAAAGTGGTATCAGAGCACAGATTGTTGCAGGGTGTGCAACAAATGGTAGACATCCAGGTGGGTTGAGCCTGAAGGACTAGTTTCATTCTTGAAGGCAGAGAGATGGCTACTGCAAATCAAAAGTGTGGTCAAGGAGAATACCACCAGCAGAAAAGTAAAGATGAGATTGATGAAGAGCTCAGCAACATAAGAGCACAAATGGAGAATCTTACATATAAAATGAAACAGGATGCTAAATTGAATTGGGTGTATGAGTGGCCCATGAAGAAGAAGGTGAAGTGGCTAGTCAAGGAATTGTTGGCCAAAGGACAATGAAAACTGTTAAATAGGTGGTTGAGGAATGTGGAGAGCCTCAACAACACAAAAGAGATGGTTCACATCCGTGAGACAGAAACTGGGAAGATTCTCAGTGATGATGAGTAGAAGAGATCATAGAAGGGTCTTAGAAACTGCCAGGTGGGCAGGGATGAAACTTCATATTTCTAGGTGGGCAAGGGAAGTGAAATGAGACTAATTGAGGGTCTCATGAAATCAGAGGTGAGTTCAGATCAGCAAGGAACACTGGCAAAGGAGGAAGATCATAGGAGCATTCTGATCATTGGGGGAATTCAAATATTCCTACCAAGAATTCAAGTCAAGGTTGGAGAATGTGTTGCAGATGCAACAACAAAATAAAGACAACCAATAGTGACTATCATAGAGGAGGAAGAAATGGAGCAGACACTGATGTATACCCCAACAAAAGAAGAGAACACAATTGAGATGCTCACTCTATGGGAGAAGGAATTGAACATGCTGGAGGATTTTATGAACCATACACAGCCAATAAATGACTGCCATGATGGCAAAGTCAAGAAGATAAAAGAAGAATTCCAATTGTAAGAGAAGTTGGATGAAGTTGGAGTTGAACCAGCACAAGAAGAACTAGTAGAAGAAAATCTGTCAGAAGAGGAAGAAGCTGAGCAACATCTCAATGATGAGACTACAGAAGAGGAGTTTGAGGCATGGTGACTAGCTAGTGCCATAGAAAAATAAAATAACAAGGGGGATCAAGATGATCTACCCATAGATAAAGAGGAGTTGCAATAGAATAGGAAGCATAAGAAAAACCATCCATTGGATCAACTGGATGAGGTGATTGAGGAGATAAAAAGGTTGATGTTGAGGTCAACACAAGAATCTATCAACAGAAGGGAGATGAACGGAGGAGGAACTACAAGAGAAGAAGGGAAGCAGAAACAACAACAACAAAGTAGTGGAGTAGATGGACAACTCCAAAGAATAGTTTGGGATCCAGGTGGATTTGAATAAAGCCGGGAACCTCATGAGCAGGAGCTCATGAATGTTTTGTAGTAGTGGAATATGATGTAGGAGCATCGCTCCAACTTAGCAACGCACCAGCTAGACAACACATCAAAGTGTGCTTTCAAGGAGGGAGAGGCATCAACCCTCATTTAAAATTTCAAATTGTAATTTAATGTTTAAGGTTGGAAGAGACAAAGCCATGCCTTTGTGTAGGAAAGAGTTGGTGTCGCCTTAATGGTTGATAGGCTGAGGATATCTAAAAATGATTCGGTCTAGACAGCCATTAATTGTAATTCAATGTAAATAAATGAAAGTAGGTATCTTGGAGGGAAAGGCTCGAGGAGCCCCTCTTTTATAAAAATATATTTGTATCTAGATTCATAGGGTTTTTTTTAGACAAGAATAGGAGATAGGAAGGATAGAGAGAGAGAAAGAAAAGAGTTGAGACTTTGTAGCAGTCCAAGCTTTGTACACATCATAATAGACATTCTGAGATTAATACAAAGAGTAGTTTTTCTTGCATAAGATTCTTTGTGTGTTTCCATGTGTTTTCATGAATGTCATCTGTGTATGTGTTTATGAATGTATGTTGTAGATGTATGTTAAATTCTGTCTGCAGGTTAGAGACAATTTTTTTTGTCTGTGATTTTCTGATTTCAGTTTGGGTTCTTTGTGGCTAAATGCAAGGGGTTCCATGATAGATTTTTGAGGAATATGTCATCCAATGCAAAGAGTGCACATCTGAGTTATGTGGAATTTAGGCTAAGACGTAGCAAGAGGTCACACCATAGGAATCATAAATTCAAGGGAGAAGCCTCAAGGTTACTGAAAACCTTGGAGGAAAGACTGTGCAGAGGAGGGCACAGAGAGAAGATAGAATTTTTGAGGATTGTGTATAGCTCTGAAAAAATGCACAAGGAGAACTATGTTTCAAGTTCATAGATAAGAGAAGTGTCAAGGAGAGACACTTACATAGTTAATTAATACTCTGTCGACTCAGCAAGGAGTGCTTGAGCATAAGTTGCCAAGAGGGAACTTATATCTCTTCGAGGGATAGAAGGGACATAGACCTTTGAGGTTCGAGTAGTTGAAGCTCAAGAATACAAATTTGTTGAAAATGCTGAAGGCAGACCTGTGCAAGGACTGCAGCAGGCCAACACTTGGATGAAGTGTTGAAAGACAACCAGTTGAAGGCCAGTAAAAGCGCAAGGAGTGGGCGCAAAGAGAACTTGTTTTAAGTTCCAAAGCTCAGGAGGTCGAGCACAGAGCATTCCAGGAGAGCACCGGAAATTATTTTGGGAAGAGGCATAAGGGTCGATTCCCTTAGATACTGAGCAAGCCAAAAGTTCAAGAGGAGTAGTGCAAAGTCGCATGCAGAGCGCAAGTGAGTGCCAGGGTTGAGGTTTGATTTCCTTTCCAAAGCTCAGGATAAACAACGTCTTCAGAATGTACAAGAGACCCAAGTAGTCGATCTCGTAGAGGAAACAAAGGTCGATTCCTTTGAAACATGTGAATTCTTTCATGTCAGAAGAAATCCAAAGCTCGGGAGGAGGAGCATCAACAATCATTGGATTAGCTTTAGGAGAAGAGATCTGGAGTGTTGAATCTCACGTCCAAATAGGAGAAGCGAGCATGTAGGAGGAAACATATCTTAGTGGTTAGAACTGTGCGCGTGGACCAACAACCATCGGATCCAGAGGAATGTGCACAAGGTTTAATCCTTTGGAGTTTCACAGGAGAGAGGGCTTTGCGAAGTCACAAAGTCCTAAAATCATCGGAATCGTCCATTGAGAGAGGGACACGTGACGAGAGATCAATATTTCGCTAACTCGCAACTCGAGGAAGTCAAAGTGTAGAGTCGTGAGGATTCGTGAAACCCTAGTTCATGATTTGATCGTAGCCGTCGATCGAATAAAGAGTGTGGACCATAGATCTGGTCTCTAAAAGTTCACAAGTTTGGGGATCGACAGAAGGGAGGTGAGCGGTCCTCCAACTTCACGAAAAGTTAAGTCCTGATACATGAAGGGGAAAGAAGGACTTTCAGATCACAGGAATTGTGGACCGTTGATATGACACAAATGAACCTCAAGGTTCAGAGCTTCAGATTTCAGGAGAAGAGAAGGAGGTCATTTTTCGACAACCCAAAGTACGAAGTTGCTCAAAAGCCTAGCCCCAAGTCATAGCTAGAGGTCATATCAGTGGAAGGATAAGGGAGGAGCTAGCTAATTCTAAGCCCGTGTTGGGGTTTCAGAGATCATGAGAGTTGGGGTGACTCACACGCAGAGACCTCACACGTGAAATTTTGAAATTCCTTTAGGCAAGGCTAGTGGTCACCACTGGTGATCGCATGGGGGAAACATTGCACCCAATGCTTGTTCGTGCGAGCATAGTTTTCACATAAGGACCTGTGGATTTATTTAATGGAGGTTCCAACAGGGACCCGAAAGAGCTAATCCAACTCAGAGAATTAGAACAATCCTTGATCGGGAGGTCGGTGGATGCTGTTGAGGTAGGGGGGGGTCTGCACCAAAGTGGTATCAGAGCATAGATTGTTGCAAGGTGTGCAAAAAATGGTAGACAACCAGGCGGGTTCAGCTTGAAGGACCAATTGCGTTCTTGAAGGTAGAGAGATGGCTACTACAAATCAAAATCGTGGTCAAGGAGAAGATCACCAGCTAAAAAGAAAAGCTAAGATTGACTTAGAGCTCAGTGATATAAGCCCACAAATGGAGAATCTTGCATTTAAAATGAAGCAGGATGCTAAAGTGTATTGGGTGTATGAGTATCCCATGAAGAATAAGGTGAAGTGATCAGTCAAGGAATTGATGGCCAAAGGACAACGACAATTTTTAAATGGGTAGTTGAGGCATGTGGAGAGCCTCATGGACATAGAAGAGATGGTTCACATCTCTGATCTAGAAATTGGGAAGAGTCTCAATGATGATGAGGATAAGAGATCATAGAAAAGTCTTAGAAACTACCAGGTGGGAAGGGATGACACTTTAGATTGCCAGGTGGGAAAGTGAAGTGAAATGAGATTGGTTGAGGGTCTTATGACCTTAGAGGTGAGTTTGGATCAGTAATAAAGGATGACAAAGGAGGAATATTAGAGGAGAATTTTGATCAGTGGTGGAATTCAAATATTCATACCAAGCATCCAAGTCAAGGCCGGATAATGTGTTGCATATCCAACAACAGAAGAAAGAAAATGAGCAATGATTGTCATAGAGGAGGAAGAAATGGAGAAGACATTGATTTATACCCCAGTAGAAGAAGACCACACAGTTGATAATATCACTCTATGGGAGAAGGAGTTGAACATGCTGGAGGATTGGTTGAACCATCCAGGGCTAGTAAATGACTGCCACTAAGAGACAATCAAGAAGAACAAATAATAATTCCAGTCTGAAGAGCAGCTAGAGGAAGTTGGAGTTGAACCAGCAAAAGAAGAACCGCCAAAAGAAAATATGTCAGAAGAGGAAGAAGCTGAGAAACAACTCACTGATGAGACTATAGAAGAGGATTCTTAGGCAGGGTGGCCAACTAGTGCCATAGAAAAATAAAACAGCATGGGGGATCAAGATGATCTACCCATAGATAAAGAGGAGATGCAGTAGAACAAGTACCATAAGGAAAACCAACCATTGGAGAAACTGGAGGAGGTGATTGAGGAGATAAAAAGGATGATGTTGAGGTTAGCAGAAGAATCTATCAGAAAAAGGGAGATTAATAGAGGAGGACCTGGAAGAGTAGCAAGGAAGCAACAATAGAAAAAACAAAGCAGTGGAGCAGATGGACAACTCCAAATAACAGTTTGGGATCTAGGTGGATTTCAATAAATCCAAGAATATCATGAGAGGGAGGTCATGAACTTTTCGCAGCAGTGGAGTATGATGCAGGAGCATCACTCCAACTCGGCAATGCACCAGCTAGATAACACATTAAAGCACTCATTCAAGGAGGGAGAGGCATCAACCCTCATTTAAAATTTAGAATTGTAATTTAATGTGTAATGTTGGAAGAGCCAAAGCCATACCATTGTGCAGGAAAGAGTTGGTGTTGTCTTAATGGTTGATAGTCTGAGGAGATCTAAAACTGATTCGGACTAGACACCCATGAATTGTAATTCAATGTAAATAAATGAGAGTAGGTATCTTGGAGGGAAAGGCTCGAGGATCCCCTCTTTTGTAAAAAGATCTTTGTATCTAGATTCATAGGTTTTTTTTGAGACAAGAATAGGATATAGGAAGGATAGAGAGAGAGAAAGAAAAGAGTTGAGACTCTATAGAAGTCCGAGATTTGTACACATTGTAACACACATTCTGAGATTAATACAAAGAGCAATTTTTCCTACATAAGATTCTTTGTGTGTTTCGATGTGTTTTTATGAATGTCATTTGTGTATGTTATTATGAATGTATGTTGTAGATGTACGTTAAATTTCGTCTGCAGGTTATAGATAGATTTTTGTGTCTATGAGTTTATGATTTCAGTCTAGGTTCTTTGTGGCTAAATGCAAGGGGTTGCATGACAGAGTGTTGAGGACTTTGTCAGCCAGTGTAAAGAGTGCACATATGATTTTTGTGTAATTCAGGAAAAGACGTGCCAGGAGGGTGCACTAGAGGAATCATAAATTCAAGGGAGAAGCCTCAAGGTTACTAAACACCTTGGAGGAAATACTGTGCAGAGGAGGGCACAGAGAGAAGACAAAATTGTTGAGGATTCTATATAGCTTTGCCAAGTGGGCATCGAGCGAGTGCAAGGAGTGAATAAGGAGAACTCTATTTTGATTTCATATATAAGAGAATTTTCAAGGAGAGACACTTACATAGTTAATGAATAATGTGTTAGCTCAGCAAGGAGTGCTTGAGCATAAGTTGCCAAAAGGGCACTTATATCTCTTCGAGGGACAAAAGGGACAGAGACCTTTGAGGTCCAAGCAGTTGAAGCTCAAGAAGACAGAGTTGTTGAACACTCTGAAGGAAGACCTGTGCAAGGAGTGCACTAGGCCAACACTCAGACGAAGTGTTGAAAGACAACCAGTTGAAGGCTAGTCAAAATGCAAGGAGCGTGCACAAAGAGAACTCATTTTAAGTTCCAAGGCTCAGGAGGTCAAGAACAGAGTGTGCCAGGAGAGCACAAAAAATTATTTTGGGAAGATGTAGAAGGGTCGATTCCCTTAGATATTGATTAAGCCGAAATATCAGGAGGAGTAGTGCAAACTCGCATGCAGAGAGCAAGTGAGCGCCAAGGCTGAGGTTTGATTTCCTTGTCAAAGCTCAGGAGAGACAATGTCTTTAGAATGCAGACGAGACCCAAGTAGTCAAGAAGTAGAGGAAAAAAAGGTCGAGGCCTTTTAAACATTTGAATTCTTTCAAGTTGGAAGAAATCCAAATCTCAGGAGGAGGAGCATCAACAACCATTGGATCAGTTGCAAGAGAAGAGATCTGGAGTGTTGAATCTCACGTCCAGATAGGAGTCAAGCATGCAAGAGGAAACAAATCTCAATGGTTATATCTGAGAACATGGAACAACAACCGTTGGATCCAAAGGAATGTGCACGAGGTTTAATCCTTTGGATTTGCATAGGAGAGAGGGATTTGTGAATTAGTGAAGTCCTGAAATCATCAGAATCATCCATTGAGACAAGGACACATGGCAAGATATCAACATTTTGTTGGCTCACAACTTGGGGAAGTCAAAGGCAAAACTTGTGAGGATTCACAAAACCCAAGTTTACAATTTTATCATAGTTGTCGATCGAATAGAGAGTGTGGACCGTATATCTAGTCCCAAAAAGTTCGTAAGTTTGGGGATCGGGAGAAGGGGGGTGAGAAATCCTCCAACTTTGTGAAGCGTGAAGTCCTGAAACGCGAAGGGGAAAGAAGGACCATCAGATCAAGAGGATTGTGTATTTTTTATCTGATGCAAACGAAGCTTAGGGTTCAGACCTTCGAATTTTGGGAGAAGAGAAGGTGGTTGGTTTCCAACAACACAAAGCGCGAAGTCGCGAAGTGCTTGGAATCATGGCCCCAGGTCATAGCTAGAAATCATATCAGTAGAAGGATAAGGGAGGAGATAGGTAATGTTAGGCTCCTATCAAGATTTCAGAGATCGGGAGAGATGGGGTTACTCACACGCAAAGACCCGACACGTGAAATTTTGAAATGCCTTTAGGTAAGGGCTATGCTCACCGTTGGTGATTGTATGTGGGAAAAATCATGCCCAGTGCTTGTTTGCGTGGGTGTAGTTTTCACACAAGGAACTATGGATTTATTTCATGGAGGTTCCAGTAGAGACCCGAAATATCTAATCCATCTCAAAGAATTAGAATCATCCTTGATAGAGAGGTCGACAGACCCTACCGAGGTAGGGGGGGGTCTGCACCACTCCAGCAAGGATGAATTATACATATAAGAAATGGATGAAGATTTGGATCAAATAGAGAATAATGACACTTGGGAATTGGTTCCAAGGCAAAAGTACAAGAATGTGATCAATACAAAGTGGGTCTTCAAAAATAAATTGAATAAAGACAGACAGGTTACCAGAAACAAAGCTAGATTGGTATGTACAGGATAAACACAGGTTGAAGGTATTTACTTTGAAGAGACGTTTGCCCCAATTTCCATAATGGAAGAAATCATATCGATCCTAGCTTATGCATGCTCCAATAATATTAAAGTGTATCAGATGGACATGAAATCAACCTTCCTGAATAGGGATCTAGAAGAAGAAGTTTGTATTGAGCAACTAGAAGGATTTCAATTGTCACATAATGAAGATTATGTTTGTAGGCTGAAGAATTCCTTGTATGGTCTAAAACATGCCCCCAGAGCATGGTATTCTAGACTGAACATATATCTATAGCAACAAGGGTTCAGGAAAGGAAACATAGAGAACAACCTCTACGTCAAGGTAACTCAAGATAGTATTTTGTTGATTGAAGTTTATGTTGATGGTATTATTTTTGGAAGTGGCAATGACAATATGAGATAGAAATTTGCAAACGATATGGACAATGAATTTGAAATGTCATTACTTGGAGAATTATCCTTATTTTTGGGTCTTCGAATATGTAAAATAAACTAAGGCATTTTTATTTCTGAAACCAAGTATATCATAGAAATGCTAAAGAGGTTCGGAATTGAAGATTGAAAACCAGTCAATAGTCCTATGCAAACCAATTGTAAATTAAGTAAATATGATTATTCAAAGACTAAAGATTAGAGGCAGTACAGGTCAGTGATTGGAATCTTACCTTATGTGACAACATCTAAACCAGATGTAATGCAGGCAGTTGGATAGGTGGCACAATTTCAAACAACACCAAATGAATGACATGTTCTAGGAATAAAGAGGATATTCAAATATCTCAAGGGTACAAAAGATTTTGGATTATGGTATCCAAAAGAAGATGATCTATCACTTATTGCCCACACAGATGCATATTGGGAAGGTCTCATTGATGACTGAAGCAGTACAAGTGGGGCAATGTTATACTTGGTTGAGTGTTTGGTATCTTGGCTAAGCATGAAACAATTATCAATATCTGTGTCTACAGCTGAAGTAGAGTATATTACAGTAGCAACATATTGTAAATAGGTTCTATGGATGAAACAAACTTTGAAATATATACAGGTTGAGTATGATGAGCCCATTCCGATATATTGTGATAATAAAAGTGCCATCAGTATCTCAAAGAATCCAGTGATGCGCTCCAAGACAAATCACATTCCAATCAAGTATCATTTTCTATTGGAACAAGTTACAGAGAAGAAAATTTGAGTTGATTATGTTGGCACCAAAGAACAGATTGCATACATCTTTACAAAACCACTTCCAAGGGAAGTCGTTGAGTACGTTTGTCAGAAATTTTCATATTTTCTTCCCCACAATGAATTTTGAATGATATTGTTATATGTCTTAGATTTACATGAGGAAGCACCATAAAGAGGACAATTTAGTTTGGGGGAGCAGTTTCAGGAAGCGTTTAGTCAGGGTGAGCATCCCCAAGGATAGTTAAGTTAGGGGGAGCAACCCCGACGGGAATTTACCTTTTCCATTGATGTTAAAAGGGGAGAGATTCTAAGATGCATGGATAGAGAGTTAGATGCTTGTAGAGAGATAAAAGAGGCATGTTTCTATGGGGAGAAATGGTCACATGGGGAGCATGATCCAAGTGGATATCAGTGGCCACCCACCTATTCCAACTAGCTCCCCTTGACATTTTTTACTTCAACACGTTCTTGTGTAATTATTTGTAATTATGGGTTCTACACTTTTGGGGCTATCTAAAACCCTATACAACTTCCAGGTGGATATCTATAATTCCTTTTGGAGTTGACATGTGGAAATTAAAAAAATATTAATAACAAAAATATATTTCAATGTGTGCCATAATTATAATATTTCAATATCCATATTAATTAAAATAATTCTATATCAACTCTATATGGAGAGAGAAAGATATAGAGTAATTCAATGTAAAAAAAATGTGTTTTTTTCAATAAGTGTTGTCTACTTCCCATAATGAGGGATATGCATAATTGCTTCACTGCTTAATATTATGGAGTTGACTTGTGGCATTTAGAAAAATATTAATAAGAAAAAAATAATTTCAATATGGGCCATAAATAAAATATTTCTATGTACACCTATTTAATATCGTCTTTGTGTGTTGACACGTGGCATTTAAAAAAACTA
>SNQJ01S0017589.1:111872-147537 GCA_010110895.2 Picea sitchensis | reverse complement strand
ATTAGTTGTAATTATACCTCCTAGTCTCCTATATATACCAAGGAGACATTTTCATTTTGAATCATCTTGTACTTGAACATTTAAGTGGGGTAAAAGGAGGTTGCACCCTCGAAGAGGCTTATTATCTGAAATTATCTCTTTTTAAAAGCGTTGAGTACTTTTTTCTGAGGATTTTCTATGCTATATTGATATTTGGTTCTTAACAGTATTCAATGTGTTTTATGCAATTCCTCCATGTTTCACTAGTTGGAACCTCTCCGAAAAGGATTTATAGAAAAAATGGAATACCTTGTTGAATTTTGGCTTATTCTAGAGAGAGGACTTGTAGAGCGTGCCCCACAGGGAATAATTTTTGTATGGATATGAAAAATTTACATAGAATACTACTGACTGTATTATAACCAACACATTTTTCCTTACTTAATTTGGATCTATTATGAATAATTTATGACGTTTTTACCTGAAACACTTGTTTTAGATTAGTTTCAGAACTAGCCACAAACCTTATTTTCCACGGAGTGTAACTCGAAAAATACAATGACCCACAAGATGAAATTAGTACCACAACTACCTGGATATGTTTTCTCATTATCATATCAATTTTACGTTCTTAATCAATCTAGAAAAAAAAATTATTTTGAAAATGGTGAGATGACCTGTAAATAACATACCTTAGAAAGCATCATCAAAATAATTTATCCTCCCTTGAATTTCGGCCTTCTTTACTTCACCTTCTCTCTGAAATTAAACTTAGATATCCTTTGGTTACCTTATTCACCTGTAGATATTCAATATTCTCAAGTGTAATATAAAATCAGAGAGCCTTGCCTCTTATTTATACTTTCATGTAGCTTCCTCAAGGGGTTACCTTTTAACCATCTTAACCCACTTTCCTTTTTTTAGGGTTAACCAACTTCTAACCACTTGTCCAATTAGTAATTTATCATTAACTTTATTATTTAAATAATTTATTTTGTATCCACTTTGAATTATATTACACTCATCACTTCACTTTACCTCATGGGGTTACCTTCTAACCATCTTAAACCACTTTCCTGATTTTAGGGCTAACCCACTTCTAACCACTTGTAAACTTAGTAATTTCTCCATTAACTTTATTATTTACATAATTTATTTTGTATTCACTTTGAATTATTGGACACTCATCACTTCACTTTATTATTTACCTTATAAAAATTTCTTAAACCACTTTGACTACTTTGACATTTTGAGGCTTCTAGATAACTCATGAGGGTTCTCCAACTTCACATGGCCATAACTCTCTAACCGTGAGGAGTTATGTGATGTTCCACATACCACTGGAAATGGAATGAAATATAATATCCATATAGAATAGTATTAGCTGAAAATATAGCAAAACTCATATAGTTATCCATCAAACAAACTTGGGTCCATTACCCAAAGCTTGGTTCTCCAACTTCACATGGCCATAACTCTCTAACCGTGAGGATTTATGCAACGTTCCACATACCACCAGAAATGTAATGACATGTACTATCCCTCTAGAATAGTTTGATCTTCAAATATATTAAAACTCATACCATTATACATGAAACAACATTGGGTCCATTACCCAAACCTTTCTGCTACCATAATTTTCGACCGGACTTTCTCCAAGGGTTGACATCAATCTAAAATATCACTCTCCAATGATTGACATAAATAACAACCAAAAAACCATACCAACTATCCATCAACCTAAGCTAATTGTATGACAATATCCCGCTTTTTCATTGATGGAAAGATCAACATTGACAACAACACTTAGTCATGATAACATTCATAATTATACTCCTCATGAATGTTTCTATCTCTCCCCATTTGACATCAATGTCAAAGGGTATCTCCCTTTGGGGATTCTCCCCCTGACTGAACTCTCCTTTGTATTTGTCCCCCTATCTACATGCCTTTGATTTTTCTTTTTGTTTATAAGACTTTGATTACTCTCTCCCCCTTCATATGAATACTACCTCCCCTTTTGACAAAGGGTGTCACTTTGAAGTCATATCTCTCATTCTTCCCTTGTGACAATCACTCCCCTTCGAAACATGTCTCTATGCTCTCTCTCCAGGAATTTACCTTTGCATCTGATAAATCTCTCCCCCTTTTTCCTATTTATGGTTATTCCTCATGTACATCTAAGACATATAAGATAATCATTCAAAAATATTGATTTTGGAGTAGAAATTACTCCTATTCTCTAGAGAAGATACTTAAGGGATTCCCATGGAAGCCGTTTTGTAAATATGTATGCCACGTGTTCTTTTGTTCCCACATTTTCAACTCTAATGTTCTTCTTTGCAACCTATTCCCGTACAAAGTGATACTTGATTGGAATGTGCCTCATCTTGGAGTGCATCAATGGGTTCTTTGATATATTGATGGCACTTGTATTATAACAATAGATTGGAATGGGCTCATCATACTCAACCTGTATATCTATCAAAGTTTGTTTCATCCAAAGAACCTGTGTACAACATATTGTTGTTGCAATATACTCTTCCTCGGTTGTAGATAAAGATACAAATGATTGTTTCTTTCTTAGCCATGATACTAAACACTCACCTAAGTAGAACACTTCTCCACTTGTGCTTCATCGGTCATTAATACAACCTGCCCAATATGCATATGTGTAGGCAATAAGTGATAGATCCTTTCCTTTTGGATACCATAATCCAAACTCTTATGCTAATACATGTTATTCCTTTGGTGCTACTTGAAATCGTGCCACATTTCCAATTGGCTCCATTACATCTGGTATGGATGTTGTCACATATAGTAGGATACCAATCATTGTCCTATATTTCCTTTGATCTATAGACTTTGAATGATCATATTTGCTTAACTTCCAACTGGTTTGCATGGGAGTGATAATTGGTTTGCACTCTTTCATTCTAAACCTCTTTAGAATTTCTCTGATATACTTGGTTTGAGAAATAAAAATTCCTTGGTTGATTTGATGCATCTGAAATCCCAGAAAAAAGGATATTTCTCCAAGTAATGACATTTCAAATTCATTCTGCATATCCTTTGAAACTTTCTGTCTTAACCTATCATCACTAGCAAAAATAATATCATCAATATAAACTTTAATTAATACAATACTATCTTGACTTACCTTGATGTAGAGGTTGTTTTTTGCACTTCCTTTTATGAACCCTGCCTGTTGTAGATATTTATCCAGTCTAGAGTACCATGCTCCAGGAGCCTGTTTTAGACCATACAAGGCCCTCTTTAATTTACACACATAATCTGTGTTCTCTGACAACTGAAATCCTTCTAGTTGTTCAATGTGGACTTCTTCTTCAAGTTCCCCATTCAAAAAAGTTGGTTTTACGTCCATCTGATACACTTTAATATTTTTGGAGCATGCATAAGCTAAAAACAATCGGATTGCTTCCATTCTCTCAACTTGTACATGTCTTTTACATACCAATCGAGATTTGTTCCTTGTAACCTATCCATATTCATTCAATTTATTCCTATAAACCCACTTTGTGTCGATCACATTCTTATCCTTTGGTCTTGGAACCAATTCCCGAGTGTCATTTTTCACTATTTGATCCAATTCTCCATCCATGGTCTTATTCCAAAATTCATCCTTCCTGGCCCCTTCAAAATATGTTGGTTCAATCGTAGATGTGAGTGTTAGGTGCGTTTTTGTTTCTGGTGAATGCATTCTTCTTCTAGTCTCAACTCTTGCATCTTTGTTTTCGATAATCTGATATGAAGGATGAGTCTTTTGTATTCATCAGCTAGATGTATTTGGAGTCACTTGATGAACTTTCTCTTTTGGTTATGTCAGATCCTCTTCCTCTTCCCCTTCTTTTTCATCTTTTGTCTCTTTTTCATAAAGTTGTTCCATTGATTCATTTTCTTCTTCCTTCAATTCTTGTATCCTGTTTCATCAATTGACATTGATGCTTTCCAAAAATTTGTTAAATATCAGGTTGGAACACTTGTAATCTCTTCTTTCACTTGAGTAACCAACAAGTAATCCTTTGTCCACACGAGAATCAAACTTTCCCATTCTGTCATTTTCTCTTTTGATGTAGCATTTGCTTCCAAACGCTCTGAAGTGCCTCACATTTGTTGGTATTCCTTTCCATATCTCATAGGGAGTTTTGTCAGTGTTGTTTTTTAGCATTACTTTGTTTTAAATGTGAATTGTTGTATGCACTTTCCATGTCCAAAAAATATCTGTCAATTTGGAATCCATTAGAATTGTTTAAGCCATTTCATGTATTGTCTTGTTCTTTCTTTCAACAACTCCATTCTGTTGAGGTGTCCTAGCAACGAAGAATTGTCTTTTTATTCCATGACTGCTACAGTAGTCCATAAATTCCTTTGAAGTGAACTCTCCTCCATTATCAGATCTCAAACATTAGATTTTTGAATCCATTTCATTTTCAACCATTTCCTTGTAGATCATGAAGTTTTCAAAAGCTTCTAAATTATTCTTGAGAAAGAAAACTGGAGTCGTTCTTGTATAATCATTAACTAATAACATAAAGTATTTCTCTCCTTTTAAACCCTTTGTTGTATTTGTTCCAACTAGATCATTATGCACAATTTCCAGTGGTCTCGTAGTTGAACATTCCTTTGATTTGAACGTGACCTATATTTTCTTTCCTTGTTGACAATGCTTGCATAAAGTGTTGGTTGGTTTCGTGATCTGGGGAATTTCTCTAACTAATTCTCTTTTGATGACTTTGACAAGGTTATCAAAATGTATGTGACCGATTCTTCTATGCCATAGCAACTTTCATCTTCCTTTCCTATACAACACTTTTCATTTCCAAGTTCACTTAACACATATATGCTCCTTGAAGTTCTCGCAGCTATAGAAATCAATTTTCCTAAACCTTCTTTTCTTATCTCGCACTTTTGTGAATCGAAAGTAACTTTATGAACTTGGTCACACATTTTCCTCAAACTTAGAATATTATGTTTCATATCTTCTACTAGTAGAACATTTTCTACCTTTGTATTCTTGTTCCCAATTATGACTGTGCATTTTCCAATGATTTTGGTTGAATCATCATTTCTGAATGAAATTGATTGATCTCTTTCCTTTCTTAATGTAAGAAAACTGTCTTTATCACCTGTCATGTGTTTTGAACAACCATTGTCAACATACCAACCATGTTTCTTATTATTTTTTTTTGTAAATAAGAGTGTAATTATATTAGGAGCTTCCAAAAACCGAGGTAAAATACAAAGTTATTCAGACTGCATTTACTGGACTACCCTAGCCATGGGGAAACCAGTCCAGTCGGCCTAGCCAACCATTAGTTCAATAAGTCATAAGAAAAACTAGTAGTAGAGTACTTAGATTGTCTGTCATTTACTAATTAAACCTGAGAAAACTTAACACCTAGACATTGTAAACTTAGACACCTGGTTGGTAGCTTGGCCAAGTGGCTGAAAGGTCCCCCAGCCAAGGCTCTTCCTCGATGTATGTTGTCTCGTCGCCCCATTGCTCGCCAGCTTCCTGGTTGCGCTCATCTTCCTCGGCGTCGTTCTCGTGTGTTTCCTTCTTCCTGCTAATGTCTGCTGGGCTCATCACGTTGTGCTAACCTTCGTCTTTGTCGACCTCGGGGTCCCCCTTTGGACTAGCTTCAGCAGGATCTGGGTACAGGGATGCATGCATGGACGATAGAACTTGGAGGAAAATCGCCACCTTTGCTTCCGTGGTCTCCATGCAAAAATGTAAATCTGCCACCTCCTGCCGAAGTTCGAAAACTAAGGTGTGCAATATGGCCAAATTATCCCTGAATTGCACTCTGTCAAAGGAGTCCCGGTGGTGAGGGCCTGCCGAATTGGGCTTCCTCTGCTAAGGAGGGCCGCATCCTATATTTCCCACAGTATCATGGGAGGCCTCGGGGTTTTGAATAAGCCGAAGAAGTGAAATTGGCATTTGCGGTATGATGCCCATGGACTTGAATTGTGGAGCCTGTAGAGAGACAGGAGTGAAGGAAGACTGTTGGTGAGGGGAGGAATCATCAGAGGTTGAGTCAGGGGGTGTAATCGGGGGCCGTCGAGGCTTCCAGGGTGAGCCCCACCTCGGTCTACCTCTTGGCCTCGTCATGTAATGCACGGTGCAGCTAGCAGTAGGATCAAAGGTCGACTGGTGGAGGGGAATGACAAGGTCTAGCTCACACCAGAGAAGAAGAGCCGAGAGAAACTTAAGCTGCGGAAGGATGAGCCCAGTGAACAGCAAACAGGAGTGAAATGTCTCCATAATGATCCAAAGCATTCAAACTCGCAGCGAAAGGACTTCTGCATAAATGCATCCTCACATCACCATAAAAGGCATTTAAATTTTGGGTGGGGCGATGGGCTGTGGAACATGCCCAGCACGTGGCTCCATGCCACGACGCCCAGTACCCACGTTTAATGCCTGCCACGATGTCCTATTTGACACCCCATCTGGGGGAGTATCGATCATTCCATCTTTGCGAATACACTGCTGGAGGATAGGGTGATTCTGATCCCGATCTGTATGACAGTGAAGGTCTGGTTCTCTCCAGTTGACGCCCAAGTTAGCGAGTTCATCAGCAACTTGATTCGCCTTCCTGCGGATATGTGTGGGAACGATGACCTGATTTGGATTTAGTAAACCTGCGATGATCTGTAAGCCATGTGACAGTCTCCAGCTGGGCGAGATGCTGTCTGGTTTTGCCCCACTTAAGATTCGGCGCAATAGGCTAATGATGACTTGAGAGTCTCCCTCTCCAATTACCTTTGTGTAATTACTTTTGATGGTCAGTTGCAATCCCTTGATGAGTCCCCATAGTTCCGCTACATTGTTTGTCGAGTGCCCAAGGGATCCTGCCACTATTTCAAGGATGTTCCCATGGTTATTATGAAAGACCACTCCATACCCGGCAGCACCAGGATTTCCTTTAGAGGCCCTGTCGAAATTTAGCTTAACAAAATCCTCTGGAGGAGGGGACCAGAAGGAGGGGTTGCTCGAAGAGCTGGTGGGAGAAGGGGGGAGCGGGCGAGTCTGAGGAAAATGCAGAGGGGTCCAATATTGGAGTATGGTTAGCTCTGAGGAAGAGCAGGCAGAGTCTGCATCTGACCACTTCTTGAGGTGGAGCGTTTCCAAGATGTTGCGATAGCAATGGCTCCAGCATTGTTTCCATGGAAGAGAGGTATTTATGAAAATTCTCCTATTTATTTCTTTCCAAGTTTGACAGAGGATGAAGCCAGGAAGAAGTTGCCAGATTCGATTGAGGAGGGGGGAATGGAAAGCCTGATCTCTCCAATGCGTGATGGTTGCGAGGATGCTATCCCTGAGACGGTTCGTGGTGCGCATAATGATCGCTACATGATTCCAAATTTGAGCTGTGTAAGGGCATGTATTGAGGAGATGATTCATGGTTTCCTTGGCTTCTCCACATAGGATGCATAGGGAGGGTCCCACAAAACCTCTTTTCAAGAGATAGTCCCAGGTTAGAATACTTGAATGAGAGACCAGCCATAGGAAGAGCGTGATTTTTGGCCAGTGCTTAAGATTCCAGATTTTTCCCCAAATTTTCGATTCTGGGGGAGCGTTTGACTGAGCTTTTATCTTATAGGATTCCCACATGCTAAAGAATCCCTGTGTCTTGTAGCCCCATCGAAGAATATCTTCACCTTCAATTATGGGTATTCTTCGCTTGGTCAACTCCTCTTGGAGAGGTGTCCAATCGACATGCTCCCTGATGTTAATGCGCTCCTTGTCCAAATGCCAGCATCGTCAGGTGTCCTCCATGGGGTTGTCCTGCCAGTAATATGCTACTCTTGTCAGGCCTATCCATGTAGCCTGGGTGCAAATGTCCTGGGCCCATTCCTCAGCGTTTAGGTCTGGCCATTGCTACCAGGAATCTTGCCAGAACAGAACCGTTTCCCCATTTCCTATCTCCCAGAAAGCATGTTGTGTGACCAATTGTCTGTTCTTCTTTGCTGTTGTCCAGATTAGAGAGCTGAGGTTGTCTCCATTCCATCTGATTAGATTTTTCTCTGTCGTATTGGGGGTATATTTCTTTCTCCACAGTTTGGCCTAGAGATCTCTGGGGTTTTTTAGCCAGCGCCACCAGATTTTGGCACTGAGAACCTTGTTCATGATAGAGGGATCTCTTACGCCCAATCCTCCTTGTTGTTTGGGTCGACAGATCTTTTCCCAGCTAACTAGAGCTATCTTCTTCTCTTTGTTGAGGCCCTGCCAGATGAAGTTTCTTTGAAAATTTTTGATGTAGTTGAGGACGAACTTTGGGGCAGCTAGCACTTAGAAAGCATAGATCAGGAGAGCTTGTAGAATAGCTTTGAGAAGAATTAGATGACTTGGTAAGTTCAAGGCTCTAAAGGTCCAGGAGGAGAGTCTTTTGGAGAAGGAAGATAAAAGGTGCTCCCAGGAGGAGTTCCTGAGGGCATTGTCAATCAAGGGTAAGCCAAGATATTTGGACGGAAGGGAGATTCTTTTGAAACCTAGAAGATCTGAGATGTGTCATTGGATCTGAGGGGGCATGTTGAAGAAGAAGATTTGGGATTTGTCCTTGTTACAGTCCAGTTCAGAGGCCTTAGAGAAGGTTTGGAGTAGCTCCTGGATAGAGCTAGCTTCTCGTACCATAGGGATGCCCATTAGGAGCGTATCATCCACAAACTGCCTATGCAAGATAGGGGGAGAGATTCCATGCAGAGGTAAGCCGGTCAGAAGGTTCTGTTCTATTGTAGCATGGATGGATAGACTGAGTCCTTCGGCCATGATAATGAAGAGGAAAGGGGAAAGGGGGTCACCCTGTCTAATTCCTCTTGAGGGGGAGAAAGGTCTCGAGGGCACACCATTGATGAGCAAGGAGAAGAAAGCCGAGGAGGTTAAATTTAAAATCCAAGTTACCCAGGTTTGATTGAAACCAAAAGCCAGGAGCATTGCTCGCATATATTCCCAGCTTATTTTGTCAAAGGCTTTAGAGAGGTCTAGTTTGAGAAGCATACCTGGGGTTTTGGTTTTCTGCAGGGAGTGGATTACTTCATGAGCCAAGATGATGCTATCCAAGATTTGCCTACCCTCCACGTATTCGGATTGTTATGGAGAGATGATTGTTGGCAGGATTGGCTTGAGTCTTTGGGCGATTACCTTTGTAAGGAGTTTGTAAATCACATTGCAGAAAGCGATAGGTCTATAATGCTTGGCTCGATGTGCCTGCCCCTCTTTGGGAACTAAGGTGAGAAAAGTGGCATTGAGTGCTTGGAGGACTCTTCATGTGACTCTTGAGTCTCCCAGAATTTCCAAAACTTCCATTCTTATTATCGGCCATCAATAGTGAAAGAAGTCACTGGTGAAGCCATCATGGCCCAAAGCTTTGAATTTAGGAGTGTCCTGCATCGCTTGATCTACTTCCTCGATGGTGAAGGGTTGGAGAAGAGCAACGTTTTGCTCCTGAGTTACAAGCGAGGGTATGTTCCTTGTAATTTTGTTGATTGCTGCCTGTCTATCTGGGATGAGCTCTATGAGGAGGTCTTGAAAGTATTCGACCAGGTTTGTTTCCAAGTCAGCATGAGAGTAAATTGTTTCTCCTTCATCCGATACAAGATGCGTGATCCTGTTGCGGTGCCTCCTCTGGATTACAGTTCGGTGAAAGAATTTGGTGTTGCATTCTCCTTCCTTGAGCCATTGAATACGCGACTTTTGTTTCCATAGTATCTCTTCCTACCTTTTTCTATCTTCTATCTGTTGGGCTACATCAAGTTCCTGTGCTTTTATCTCATTCGTGAGCCCTTGCTCCCTAATCTGGTGTTGAATCTCATGCATTTTCCAGGTCAGTTGTTTTTGGGAGTCGAAGATGCTGCCGAAAGTTTGCTTATTCCAGAGCTTGAGCGTTTTCTTAAGATTCTTTAGCTTCTGCTGGAATCGATACATTTTAGATCCCTGAGATATCTCTGCCTACCTCCACTAGTCCTGAATGTTTTCTTTGAAGTCCAGGTGGTCTAGCCAGAACTATTCAAATCTGAAAGGTTTCTTTCCTGGAGTGGCCAGGACGTCCACCCATAATTGTATGGGCCAATGGTCTGAACCTGGGTGGTTCAGGATGGTAGATTCCATTGTAGTTCCGTCCATTATCATAGGTTCCGATAGGAGGAAGCGATCTATCTTGCATGCTATTTGATGTTGCCCCATTCTTCTGTGTGTCCACGTGTGAATGCCATTGCTGGTCTCCAACTCAATTAGAAGAAGTTCATCTATCAGATTTTTGAAGTCGCTGGAGTCTTGATCCAATCGCCTTGATCCCCCTTTTTTCTCCTCTAGGCTGCGGATGATATTGAAGTCCCCGCCTATAGTCCATCTATCATGTTTTGTGAGGCTGGATAAGTAACTCAGGCTTCTGAGGAAAGCTTGTTTGTCCCTAGGATTGGCCGGGCCATATACGCTGGTTAGATGTCCATGCTTGTTGGAGCCGATGAGCCTGTACTCTGCTGTGATAGACCACCTGGTAGTGTAAAATTTTTCCATTAATACCATGCTGGTGTTCCAGAGGATAGCCACTCCTCCAGTTGTACCTGTGGCATCAATCGAAACCGCTCTCCCCTGTCTCCAACAATAAGGAAGTAGCCAATCAATGTCTTCTGAGGTACATTTTGTTTCCTGTATCATTATAACATCTAGGTTTTCCACTATAATCAGTTCTCGTAGAATTTTTTGCTTGCTACGTCCATTAAGGCCTCTTATATTCCAGGAGATGATCTTCATGATGACGGAGGGGTGGGGAGAGGAGGGAAACTGTTCGAGATCAGGTGGATCTGCCCTGAATTTACCATGAAGTTTCCTATTTCCTGTATGAGCTTGTTTGTGGACTTCCTTCCTCTTTTCTTTTCATCCTTTTGGCTTTTACTTGAGTTTTTGGTTTGACTTCCTTGGATTCCCAGGGCTTTACTGGCTCTAGCTATTGATCCTGCAGAGGAGTTGAGAAACACCTTGTGCACTTTCCTCAATTGATCCCTGGGTATGGTGTAAAGTTTTTGATGTCGGTAGGCATGTTCAAGGTGTTCCAGATCCACTCCCACGAGGTCCTGTTCCTCCAGCTCCATTTCCTCGTCTCCATCTTCGAGCTCCTGTAGGCCTGGCGTCTCCTATACCAAGCCCGGGGGGGTCGGGTCCAAGCCCTTGTTCTTTGAGAGCTTATCAGGGCTATGGCTCTCGGTCTGAGGTTCGTTGTGTGGGGGTGGTGCGTTCAGATTTGTTGGGGTTACTAGGTTTTTTGATTGATCTTGTAAAATTGAAAACTTATTACTAGTGGATGGGTCTTTGCTTACCTGGGTCGTATGCTTCCTTCCTCCCTATCGCCTTCTTCCTGTCGGCTGCACAAATCCTTCGTTGTCCTTGCCGCCCTCTGGGTTTCCTTCTCTGTTGATCAGATTGAGAGGGCACTCTCTGAAGAGGTGACCATGCTCGTGGCATTTTCTACAGCAGAAGGGGATGTGTTCATAATCGATGGTCTGAGACCAGTCCTCGTCATGATATTCCAGAGTAATGGAGCCTGGGAGTGGCTTAGCTATGTTCAAATATACACATATTCACGCATATGACATGTAGCACTGCTGCTTAGTGGCTTCAGAGGACTTTACATAGATGCCAATGGTGTTGCCAATGCTTGCCAGGACCTCTTCTAGCCAAAACTCCTGGGGGAGAGAGTATAGTCTAATCCAGACCAGTGCATGGGAGAATTATTCCTTCTCGAGACTAAACTTTTCTATCCAAAATCTCAGGAATAGTCCGGCTGAGTTATAGAAGTATGGCCCTCCATCGAAGATGCGGTTTCGGTCCTCTAGATTGTGGAAGATGATTGTGAAAAATCCCTTCGAGCCCAGTTGTAGATCATAGTGGCCTTTTGGTTTCCACCAATACTGTATCCATTTGACTAGGTCACGCTAAGAAGGCCAGAGCCCTAAAAAATTTCCTACCAGGGCATTGTCTCGCATGTATTTCTTCTGCTCCTCGATACGGGGTGAGATGACCACGTATTTTGGGGCTTGTGGTGCCTGTGGGATGCATTTCCCTGGCACCCATGGGGCTAAAACATTTGCAGGGATCTTTTCCTTGGCTGGATCAATGTCCATGTCCCAATCTTTGAAGGTTCCCTCTGCTAGAAGCTGCGCGCGCATGTCTGGAGGCGTTTCAAATGTTGGCCGCTTCCTTCCTATTTCATAGTTTGCATTGGCCGTGATTTGGCTGTAGGTGATGTTGGGCGGTGCCCCTTCCCTGCGATTCAGGGGCCCCTGCGGGGAAGCCATCTTCCGGGCTCAGTTCGTGGCGGTGATGGTTACCTAAACCCTAGTTGCAAAGCGATTCCCCAAATTCATCACATTGTATTCAAATGATCATTATAGACCTCAACCATGTTTCTTATTATTAGCTTGTAGAGTGAGTGTGCATTCTTCACTGTTGTATTGATTCATCTTTCTTATCCATGTCCTTTTTTGAGGTTCCTGTCCGTGATTGTTGTTGTTGTATTGTGGTTCTCTATGAGGGATTGTCATTATGCAATCTTTGGCCATGTGTCCAAATTTGTTACACTTGTAGCATTCCACTTTAGTGCTCAATGATTTAAACATGTTGTAACTTCTTCTTTGTGTTTCACTAGGCCTTCTTAGATAACCCTTTTGTGTATGAATTTCAAAGTTATTTATGTTCCTGTTGTTAGCTCTGAAGTTCACAACTTTATGTCCAAAATTATTACATGCATAACATAAACCAAAAATGATAGTTTGATACCTGGGAGTTGAAGATAGTATGAAAGGAGGTGCTCTTATGAATCCTTCTTCTTCCTAAGACCTATATGTTTCTGTTGGTCATTGATTATGAAATCTGAATCTTCTCGGTGGAGGAGTGTCCCTATAATTTTATGTGTATAGCTTCCTATCACCTTTGATTGTTTATGCATATCTTTTTGGATATGTTTCTTCTTATGTTGTTTTGGAGATTGATCCCTTTTCTGTCTGATTGTATCCAAGTCCAGACATGTCATGATTAGGCCTTTGTCTATTGATAATGTCATTCAAAAAATTTGAACTATTCTGCATATTTTTCTTTTGAAGATCTTTTCTTAATGTGGCAATCTCTTCTTCCAAATTTTCAATGATCCCGTCTCTTTGTTATAGCTATTCTTTGAGTGCTTCCTCAATTACTTTATCTTCTTCAATTTGAACCTTCAAATTTGTGATAAATTTTTCTAATTCTTGAGTGTCTTCTTTCTTGTCTAGTTCTGCTTGTAGCTTCTTGTTGTTCCTCTTTTTTCTTCTGATAACTTCTATGGCACTCAATATATCCTCTCGATAGTCAACTTATGCCTCTTTAATTTCTTCTTCGGATTCTTCATATTCTACTTCAGAGTCTTCTTTATCAGTGTCTTCTATTGCCATGAATAGAACCCTTTCTGTTTCACTTTCACCAACTTCATCTTCATTTGATGATGAGATGTCTTCTTTTGGAGCATAAGATTTCCTTGAAAACTTTGTTTGTGGTTCTTTTGACTTTATATGTTTGTTTTCTTTTTTATTCACCTTCATCATTTATCTTTTTCTTATGAGGACATTTGTTAGCAAAATGACCAATACCATCACAAATAAAACAAATCAAAGGAAGCTTACCTCTATACCTACCATTGGTTCTCTTGTTCAGTATTCTAATAGAGTTGGCCACTTCTTCATCATCTTTCGAGATGTCACTATTGCTGCTATGTTTTTTTTGTTGTTGCTTTTTCTTTTTCTTTGATCTTTTGGATGCTTTGAAGGTTGCTTCTTTTACATCTAGATTTTCCTATTCAGTTCTCATTTCATATGATGTGAAGATTCCATGTAGTTCGTCCATGTTTATTGAGTTTAGGTCTACTCTATCTTCAAGTTTTGATATCTTAGGTCAAATATCATAAGAAGAGATCTTAGTACCTTTTGAACAATTACATATTCTTGAATTTATTCTCCCAATCCTATGATTTCATTTACTATTTCATCGACTCGTAAGAAGTAAGATGGAATATTCTCATCTTCCTTCATCTTTAGTTGTTCGAACTAACCTCTGTAAGTTTGAAACTTTGTTGCTTTGACTTTTGAATCTTCTTCATAAATATTTTGAAGTTTGTCCCAAATCTCTTTAGCGGATTTACAATGTGCAACTTTGGTGAATATCGTTTCACTAAGATCATTCATAAGTCAATTTGTGGCTTTGGAATTATTCTGATTGAGTTTCACTACTTTGTCATTTGTTGGCGAAACCGCTGGTACTATGTATCCATCTACAATTGATTGTCAAATTTCAAATCCTTGTTCCTGTATATATGTCTTTATCCTTATGCTCCAAAATGTATATTTTTGTCCATCAAGTTGTGTTATTCCATTTTTATACAAGTTGTTTCTCTCCATGATCTACCTTTTAGTGGTTAAACAGATTTCTAAAGGAACTGACTCTGATACCAATTGTTGGATTACTGAGAGGGGGGGGTGAATCACTAATAGAACAATCTAATCATTTTTAATCATATAATCCAAGTGTTATATCAATATAGCATTGTCATCCAATAACTGTAGAGTAAATAAGTAATGAACAAATGAACAATCATACACATACACAATACACTAATGTTTTACTTGGAAACTCAAAGAGGAAGAAAACCAAATAATTGTTTTTGTTATATGCCTTGAAGAATTAGATTCATTGGAAGCACCAAATTCCTTTGTTTTCCAGTTGGAACTGGAAGGAGGCTCCAACCCCCTAGTTTCTCAAGCTACAGCCTGAGGGAAGCTCCATCTCCCCAATTCTCTGGCTACAACCAGAAGGAGGCTACAACCCCCTATGTTCTCTGACTACAACCAGAAGGTGGCTACACCGACCTGTCCTTTCCCCGTCCAACTGCCCTGAAGTAGAAGTAGAATGATGGAACCACTTTCACACTATCACTGTGATATATATTGTTCTAAACCTCTACCAATAAACATGAACCATGCATCAACATGTACCTCAACCTGTACCATAAACAAGTGCATCAACCATGCACCAGCGTGTAATCAACCTTTACCATAAACATGTGCATCCAACCATGTGCAAAGTATGTACCAATCATGTATCAACTACTCATCAACTATGACTCATAAATATGTACCAACATCATCAACTATACACCTCATGTATGTGTCAACTCATCAACTACTTGTCTCAACCATGTACCCAAAATGTACCTCAACCAAAATCACTCATCAATTTCATCATCAAAATCTAATTTGTAACTCTGTAAAAGACATGGTGTATATGATCACATACCTGTAAACATTCCTTAAATTTAACAACAAGATACTAGCATTTTCATCAAACTTTTATTTAGTATCACATGACTAGTTTTGGATTAGTCAACAACCCTAACTTGAAATAATCATAACTATGTACCTTTAATGAATAAAGATCTGAAAATAGTAAACAATATGTTCTTCAGTGTGTTTTATGCAATTCCTCCAGGTGTCACTACTTGGAACCTCTCATAAAATGAGTTATAGAAAAAATAGCATACCTTGTTGAATTCTAGCTTATTCTAGAGAGCGAACTTGTAGAGCGTGCCCCACAGGGAATATTTGTTGTATGGATATGACAATTTTAAACAGAATATTATAGAATGTAATCAAACAAACAAAAAAAAATCTTACTTAATTTGGATCTGTTATGAAGAAGTTATGTTGTTTTTATCTGAAACACATGTTTTAGACTAATTTCAGGACTAACCACAAACCCTATTTTCCATGAAGCGTAACTCCAAAAAGACAATGACCCACAAGCTGAAATTTGTACCACAACTACTTGGATATGTTTTGTCAATGGACTATAAATTTCATGGTCTGAATCATTCTATAAAGCAATTTATTTCTAAAATGGTGAGATGACCTGTAAATAACATACCTTAGAAAGCATCATCAAAATAATTTATCCTCCCTTGAATTTTGGCCTTCTTTACTTCACCTTCTCTCTGAAATTCAACTTAGATATCCTTTGGTTACCTCAATCACCTATAGATATTCAATATGCTCAAGTGTAATATAAAATCAGAGAGCCTTGCCTCTTATTTATACTTTCATGTAGCTTCCTCAAGGGGTTAACTTTTAACCATCATAACCCACTTTCCTTATTTTAGGGTCAACCAACTTCAAACCACTTGTCTAACTAGTAATTTATCCATTAAATTTATTATTTAAATAATTTATTTTTTATCCACTTTGACTTATAGTACACTCATCACTTCACTTTACCTCAAGGGGTTACCTTCAAACCATCTTAAACCACTTTCCTTATTTTAGGGCTAACCCACATCTAACCACTTGTCAACTTAGTAAATTCTCCATTAACTTTATTATTTAAATAATTTGTTTTGTATTCACTTTGAATTATAGTACACTCATCACTTCAATTTATTATTTACCTTCTAAAAATCTCTTAAACCACTTTGACTACTTTGACCTTTTGGGGCTTCTAGATGAGTCATGAGGGTTCTCCAACTTCACATGGCCATAACTCTCTAATCATGAGGAGTTATGTGACGTTACACATACCACTGGAAATGGCATGAAATGAACTATCCATATAGAGTAGTATTACCTAAAAAATATCAAAACTCATACCGTTATCCATCAAACAAACTTGGGTCCATTACCCAAACCTGGGTTCTCCAAGTTCATAAGGCCATAACTCTCTAACCGTGAGGAGTTATGTGACGTTCCACATACCACTGGAAATAGAATGACATGTACTATCCATATAGAATATTATTACCTTCAAATATATTAATACTCATACCATTATACATGAAACAACCTTGGGTCCATTACCCAAACCAATGTGCTACCAGAATTTGCTACTGTACTTTCTCCAAGGATTGACATCAATCTACAATATCACTCTCAAATGGTTGAAATCAATGAAAACCAACAATACATACCAACTATACATAAACCTAAGACAATTTTCTGACAAGGAAGAGGATCAAACATCAACACATCTCTGTATTACACTAAGATCTACCTGGACAAAGACCAGGTTTCCCTAGAGCACATATGGGGGCCTTAGAACACATATAGGGTCTTATCCACCAAGGTACAAGACCAAGGATCAACCCATGAATTAGGAAAGAGTTCCCTGGAATACATCTAGGGGGCCCTAGAACACATCTAGGGACTTATATCAACCACCAAGGAACACATCCAAGGAACATCCATTAGGAACCTACCATTTCGATGACATTTTCTTCCAAGAAGGAAATGAGAAGATGCTTAAAGTTCCCATTGATGCATCTAATCAGCTTTGGATTTCCCCCAAAGATAGTTTGCTAAATTCTAGTTCACATTTCTCATTAGCTAATTCAATACATAATGATACCTTTTTATACTAGAAGGATGTTAAGGAAAGTGTTTTTTAGCTTAAGATTGTTTCAATGGATGCTCTAATTTTTGCAACCACATCATAACCCAAAAAATCACTCCATTTGACCTAAGTTGTCCTCTAGTTTATGATGGTTATATTGAGTCTTGCACTAATGAGAGGAGATGTTATAGCCATGTTATTCTAATTGATATAGATAGCCATACTAATTAGCTTCCATCTTGTACCAAAGGAGAAAAATTGTATTGTTGCGTAAAGGAGGACTGTTTGGAGGCAGAGAGATAGTGAGATTGCAATGAACCGTTTGGAGGCCCATACATCATGATATTGCAGTAAAATCGAGTTCAAATGATCATTTGAGGTGGAAAGATGTGATATTGCAGTGCACCCTTTGGAGTGTCAGATCAGATCAGATTATGATTAGGGTTATATTCTATATTTCTTGGGAAGGGGTGGATATCAGAAAATGCGCTGCAAAGAGAACATCATTTGCATTCATTTTTCCTTTGACTGAACTGTTTAGGTATAAACTCAAATAAAAATAGTTTTAATAAATTTTGGAGAGCTGAGGATTATGATGACCAAAATGAACAAAAGTGATCTTTACCGGGTGGTGTGTATCATGTTCAAGTACATCCAAAATTCCTCCACTCTAATGTGACTTCCCACACATGGGAATTTGGAGATATTTGGAAGTTGCTTGATAATGTAGTTGAATATTTTGAAAATGGTGCAAATTTTGTCATTTTGGACAAAATTTAGAACCCTAGGGACAATAGTCCAACTATTCTTTTCTAAGATAATGGAGGTGGAATGGATCTCGATTGCATGTGGAAATGTATGAGCTTGGGTTACTAAGTGAAAACTAATAGAACAAATATAGGATGATATGGAAGTGGATTCAATACAAGTACGATGTCACTTTGTTGTAACAATCCCAAGCCATTATGCTAAGATCATCATGGTTTTGGGTGTCTTTAAAATCTTTTTCTGGTTTTGGTATTTTGTCAAACACTTTGCTTACGGCTATGTTTATGGTTTTACTGATGTGTTTATATGTATGTTGCAGAAAATAACAATAAGATACAATGATGGAACATACATCAACCATAGGCAATATGATAGACAAGGAAAAACATCCCAAATATGATTTTATTCATGAAATAGAGGAACCCGCTACAATGAAGATGCCAATCTAGAATGCTCAATAGATGGCTCCAAGATAGAAATATGAGCTGCTACAAAAATCTCCCATCAATACAAAATAAGCCTTCAAAGGATGGATAAGAGATGAAGACCAATCTTAAGGTAGATCTGGTCATATGAAGTGCAGAAACCCTAACTGGATGATGCCACGTCCTACTGGAACGCTGAAGCTCCTCAACAATTTGGCCCTGCTGCCAAATGTGTCCAATCATCCCAATAAAGATGCCAAACAGTAGATAGGGTGATTGAAAGAACAACCCAGGTTCCCGAATATCCAAGATCCCTCTCAAACCCTATGGATCTGAATCTCCTCCAATGTATGGTGCGCCCTCTTGGATGGTTGAAACCCTAATAATTTGACCTCTCTCTTAGAGACCTCCAATAGCTCCACAAGTTGGCTAGAATGATATATCGGGACGCTGCAATGGAAATCCAAGTGCTCAAATCATCAAAGGACCTTCTAGACCCTTGCATCTAGTCGCCCTCCAAGAAATGGTCCACCCTCCTCTTGGGAAATCGTCCCAATCTCAATACAAATAAACTCTCCGCTGAAATGTCTTTGAAAACAACCAACAATGATGCTTAGACACCTACAAGAAAAACCCAATACCTAGAATTCCCAAAATCTCTTCTCCTCAGCTAGACTGAATCCTCCCTCAATGGATGGTGCGCCTCTCTTGCTAGAAACCCTCAACTGTTGTGCCCTCTCTCTATCTGCACATGTAACTGATGTATAATCCTCCTGCAACTGAGTAGATCTTGAACTAGAATGGTGTGGGAGTGTATTGCATCTCCAAGACCAATATTGGGACAAAATAGGTGGAATCTTTCACCACTGAATCATCCTCTAGGGTTTGTGACGCAGGTGCACCCGATAGGCAAGTCCTCTCACAGGATCTTTCTTCCTCCCTCGGCTCGAAGAACTGAAAATTTCTTCTATTTCCCTATCGGGAAATATTCACCCACAACACTCTCTCACGGGATCTCCCCTTCTTCTATCGGGAAGCCAATGCTGGCCTTTTACTTTTTTATCGGGGTTCCTCCCATCGGGATTTCAGCCCTTGTGATTTCCACACAACTTGCTTTACCGATCCCTGATCCCCGATACGCTCCTCTGTGGCTTTAGCCCCACCTGGCTAAGCCTTTAGTCCACGTGACCACTTTCTATAAGACCCCAATCTTATATTATTTTCTTGTCGAGGTTTCTGACTTCAAAATCCCGATGCGCTAGAATTCCTGTTAGCCTTCTAGGCCAAGCTCTTGGTCCATGTGACCTCTCCATATATGACTGTAGTCATTTCCCCATCGGGGCTTTGGGCTTTCCAATGTCAAAATATGATCGTCCTCAGGATTCATGATCTCTCGAATCCCGATGTGCTCTTTGCGAGCTAACTCTACTGGCTAGACGCCTGGCCCATATGACTATTGTCCCCATGATTGTAGTATTATCCCTCATTGGGGCTATGGGGTTTCAAATGCTAAAAAACAATTGACCATGGGATTCCCAATTTCTTGAATCCCGACTCTTCGGTTAGCTGACAGCTGGCCCTCACATAACGAGATTTCCTCCTTATCAATGTGCTGACAGCTGGCCGCACGGTGGCACCTTCCTCCTTGTCAGGGTTTCACGGTTCTCAATTCAAAAATGCGTAAGCACCTTGTCACCAGGATCCCTGATATATTGATGACCCAAACACCGATAGATGACTCCTTTGTCGGGACTTTTCCCGATGGTTTCGATTTCTGCCACGCATCCCCTCAAGTGGACGGTCCTGATTTCTCTGGGATTTCAAGACTTTGCAAAACAATGAACACTCACTTACCTGAACCCCGATGACCACATCCCCGATCTAAGCGACCACACAACACGTGTCCTCCATGAGATCCTCCAGTTGTGATCCTTCCGTCATTTTGGGGTTCACCTAGTCACAGATTCTTGTCTTCTCAATCTCCGGAATGTCGATGAACTCTCGATCCCTGCCACCTGTCCCAACAAATGGAAGGCTCTGAACTCCGAATGAGACCATAATCTCTTCACGTCTTTTTCAGATCCAATGGCTGACGGGATTTTGCAAATCTTCTCCACAAGATCCTAACCGTCGATTTCTTCCTTTTGGGTATCTTCTACGGGTGAACCGAGTATTCCTCTGTGAAAATTGGTCCCTCCTGCGCGTAACTTTGTAGCGCCTGTTCAACACTCCCATGACACAGACTCTCTGTGCTTCACTTCGACAAGATTGGAACATTTATTCCTCCTGATATTTCTCACTCTTTCAACCTCAAAGAGGGTCCTTGCATGCACTCCTTGCGGCGGTTCTCAAACACCTTCAAGTGTTGAGTTCTTTCGACTCTGCACACACCTACAACAGTAGTCCTTCAATACTTCGCTCAGACTCACAAATGAGACTCTCCTTATCCTGTGCACTCCTTTCACATCTCGTATAACCCAATTTCACTTATGGGTGAACGAGAACAAGAGTTAAACTATCTGGGCCTTCTGTCAACGCACTCCTTGCAGACGACTTCAACTGCACTCCCTGCAGGAATCCTTGCTCAGATAGAGAAACAATTGAAACTCATTTCTTCTACTTCCTTTCAGACTTCAATCTCAACACATGAAATCATATACACAGCATGACAGCAAATGCATAATAGGAAGTAAATACTCATGATCATATCAATCAACACACATACACAGAGAACAAACACAACTCCATGAATTTGAATCGAAGTTTTCTTCTATTAATCCAAATAACTGTACATGGGTGTTTCTACACAGCTCTCTGCTTATCTCTATGCTCCAATGCTTAGAATACTTCTAGCTATTTCTGAATTATGTTACAATGCACAATGAGGGTGTCTATATCCGGTTTCCCTCCTTCTTCTAAAACTGTCTAATCTATGAATTAAAATCCTATCTACCTGCATTAACTAGATTAAATGCCTCCTATCTACTTAAGGACGAGAGTTATCCGCTCAAGGTCCATTTACAATATACAAGTGCGCCTCATCTTAAATGACTCATTTAAGATCGCGCAACAACTTCCAAGGCAATTTCAAAATTTGTGTTGGCTTATCCAGCTGTCTTCCGCTTCCGCGCTGGCTCACTTGATGAGTCGGTGATGCTCTGGCATCATACTCCCTTGCTTCAAAAATTTCATGGGCTCCTGTCCATGAGCTCCTGCACGGTATATCCATGCTTATGTATTTCTGCTTCATTCTCCCAGCTGGCATCTTCCACTGGATGGCCCTTCCATTTGGCCAGATACTCATAGTATTCTTTCCTCCTGGTCTTCTTACTAACTCTTTTGTCCAATATGCTCTCCATCTGCGGCTTCTCTTAAATCGACATTTGCTTCTGCCACTGAACCTCTAGTTGTTCACCTTCTGTTCCTGATTCCTTATCTTTATATGGATATAAATTTGTGACATTGAATGTCGGAGATATTCCGATCCCATCTGGTAACTCGATTTCATAAGCATTTTCCCCCAATTTCTTCAAGACCTTACATGGCCCGATTTTCTTCATTTTCAATTTATTGTATGTTCCCCTCGGGAACCTCTCTTTCCTAAAATGTGCCAGAACTAATTCACCAACCTCGAATTGAAGTTGTCTCTTCCACTGGTCGGCTCTGCACTTATATTTGTCACTTGAATCTAGTAGTCGCTGCTTCACCTGGTCGTAAAGTTCTTTCATCGCCTCTGCAAACTCTTCGGCACTTGCGCTCCTAGTTGCCGTCTATTCTAAATCTCTCAATTCAGATACTCCTCTCGAATGCATGCCATACAAAATCTGAAATGGACTTTGGCATGTGCTCCTGTTCACTAAGTCATTATATGCGAACTCTGCCTGCGGCAATATATTATCCCACTGGTTGTGGTGCTCTGTCACCAAGCTTCTAAGCATGTCTCCCAGACTTCTATTCACCACTTCTGTTTTCCCATCCATCTGAGGATGATAAGAATAACTAAACATCAAGTTAGTCCCCATATTCTTCCACAGTGTCCTCCAGAAATGTCCCACAAACTTTGTATCTCTGTCCGAAACTATACTTCTGGGTAAGCCGTGAAGTCAAACGACCTCTTTGAAAAATAGATTTGCGATGTGAGTCGCATCATTGATTTTCTGGCATGGGATAAAATGTGCCATCTTGGAAAACTTATCCACTACCACGAAGATCGAATCAAATCCTCTTTGCATCCTTGGCAATCCCAATACGAAATCCATGTTGATTTCATCCCACGGCCTCTCAGGTATGGGTAATGGTTGATAAAATCCTGCATTCTGCTTTCTTCCCTTTGAATGCTGGAAAATCCTGCATCTATTTACAAACCGCTTGACCTCTGACCGCATCCCTAGCCAAAAGTATGACTTTCTCAGCTTTTCAAATGTCTTATCATGACCGAAGTGTCCAGTAAATCCTCCGCTGTGTTTTTCCTTCAACAGATTCTCCCTCATGGAGCAATTTGGAATACATAATTGATTGCCTCTGAACAATAATCCTTCTTGGATCATATAATATGTCCAAGGGCTTCTATCTCTAAGAACTGGATTCTTAGTTGCTTCATATGCTTCTTTAAAATCCTGATCATCTGCATACATGTCCCTGAGATCGTCAAATACTAACGTCCTGACTTTGAACTTCTGCATCAGCAAACATTTCCTGCTCAAAGCATCAGCCACTTTGTTAGTAGTACCCAAAATATGCTTAATTACAAAAGTGAAATTCTGCATGTATTCAACCTACTTAACATGCCTCTGATTCAACTTCTCCTGTTGAGTCACAAATTGCAATGCATGGTTATCACTATATAAAACAAATTCCTTTGGAATCAATTAGTGCCTCCATTTTTTCAATGCTTGTATGATGGCATAGAATTCCTTATCATACGTGGAGTACTTTTCTTTTTCCTCATTCAGCCTCTCGCTGAAATATGGAATTCGTTTGTCCCCCTGACTCAAGACCGCTCCTATGGAAAACCCGCTTGTGTCACATTTTACTTGAAACGTCTTTTGGAAATCTGGCAACACCAGAACCGGTTGTTTCGTGATCTTCTGTTTCAACAAATTGAAACTCTTCTCCACCTCCTCAGTCCAGTGAAAATATTTATGTCTCTTCTTGACTGTATCCATCATCGCTGCGCTAATCCCACTGAAATTTTTGATGAACTTCCGGTAGAAAATAGCCAGTCCATGAAAACTCCTCACCTCAAAAATATTTCTCGGTGATGGCCAATTTTTAATTACCTCCACCTTATCTGGATCCATCTTCAATTCATTTGCAGATATAATAAATCCCAAGTAAATGAGTTATTTCTTCATAAATGAAGACTTCCTCATGTTAATCAACAACTTCTCCTGTTGTAGCTTCTTCATTACTGTAGCTAAATGCTTCATATGTTCTGCCTTTGTTTTGCTGAAAATAATATGTCATCCAGATACACAATGACAAACTTCCCAATGAATTCCCTCAGGACTTCATTCATTAACCTCATAAAGGTACTCGATGCATTTGTCAATCCAAACGGCATGACAAGCCATTCATACAAACCTTCGTTTGTCTTGAACACTGTTTTCCACTCATCACCTTCTCTCATGCGAATCTAGTGATATCCTCTTTTCAAGTCAATATATGAAAAAAAATTTGCTCCACTTAAGCAATCCATTAAATCATCCATCCTCGGCAATGGAAACTTGTACCTGATGGTTATATTGTTAATGGCTCTTGAGTCGGTACACATTCTCCAACTTCCATCTTTTTTTGGACTGAGTGCCATTGGAACAACACACGGACTCAAGATTTCCCAAACCAAACCTTTGTCCAACAAATCCTGGACTTGTCTCTTTACCTCTTCATTCTCTTGCAGCATCAATATGTACGCGGCTTTGTTTGGTAAACTGGCTCCTGGTATGAGATCGATATGATGACTCACACTCTTGATCGGTGGCAACGAACGAGGTAATTCGTCCACTACTATATCAACGAACTTCTCCAGCAGTTCCTGAACTTCTCCTGGCAAATCATCCACTCTTGTGCTAGTCAGAATTTTTTTTGGTTTTCTGACCACAAAGAATTGTGGATCCTCCTTCTTCTTAACCTCGGTAAGAAGTTCCTTCCCACTGATGAGAAGTACTATGTTGCTTACTTCCAGATTCACCTCCTTATCCTTAATTGGAAGTAACATGTGTGTCCTCCCATTCTTTTCTATGGTATATGTATTCATCTTCCCATCATGAATCACATTTCTATCATATTACCATGGTCTACCCAGCAATAAATGACAGACATCCATAGGGATAACATCACACAATATCTTATCATTATATCCTCCTATTTTGAATTCAACTAAACACTGTTTAGTGACATTTACCTGATGTCCCTTCTGTAGCCATGAAACTTTGTATGGACTCAGGTGATCAGTCATCTCCAGCTCTAGCTTCTCTACCATCTTGGTTGAAACGATATTATCTGTGCTACCGTTGTCCACGATAACCTTGCATACCCTGTTCTTGGTTTTGCAAGTTGTTTTGAAACGTATGGTTATTTGAGCTGAGTCCTCCACCTCCTTCTCGGGTGTTAAGAGAACCTTACGCATCATCAATGACCTTCCACCTTCTGTGTCTTCCACTTCAACATCTCACCTCTATGCCTCGGCGATGTGAGCTTCTCCTCCATCCTTCTTTTTATCTAGATAGTCGAATGACTTGTGCCCATTTTTCCCACATGTGAAGCATGTGATTACTCCACCTCTTCCTCTTCCTCTACCTCTGGTACGAGGAAACATGTTATTATCAGCGTATCCTCCTCTCTGCTCTGTATGTTGCCCTCTCTGTTCAGCCTGTTGGCCTCGTTGTGAACTTCCACCTCTCTCAGTTCTAGTCTGAGGATTTTTCCAATCGTCCTTGGGCTTCTGGTATTTATCTTGGGCAACCGATTTGCCTTTGGGCTGACTCCTGCCTCGGCCTCGCTGACCTTGCTTACAACTCAGCTTCTCTTCAACTTTCAAAGCAATTTGATAGGCATCCTCCACCATTCGGATGGTTTCCATACTCATCTCGTCCTGGATATCGTATCTCAAGCCATTCATATACCTGGCAACTTTCTCATCATCGCTCTCCCAATGACCTGCTCTGATGTTCAGTCGATAGAATTCCTTCGTGTATTCTTTTACTGTCATCATCTTTTGTCTCAGGTTCTACATCCTCCTGAATAGAGTGATTTGATAATCTCTCGGGATGAACTTTGCCTTCATCTTTGCAATCATTTGATCCCAACTTTTAATTTTTTGCTTCCCCTTGCAGCATCTATCTGCTTGTAGCTCGTCCCACCATAATGTTGCGTGTCCCTTCAATCTCGTGACAGCATGCCTGAATTTCTTATCCTCCTCAACATCTTCATAATCGAAGTATGTATCCAGAGCTCTAATCCAATCTAGAAGATCTTCTGCATCCAAATTCCCCTCATAAACTGGAACGTCCATTTTCACCTTTGCACCCATTCTTGCAACAGCTTTAAGTAAGCGTTTAGTTGCTGCATCCTCCACTGGGATTTCTTCTTCTCCATGTCCAACATCATCTTCATTTTAGGACTCGCTGATATCTCCTACATCATATTTGCGCCTTTGTTATGTCTCCATGTCCTCCATTCTAGCACAAAGATTATGCACTTCTCTCTCCATGTCAGGATTCTGCACTTGCCTACCTCTTTCTCTGGACATTTCCCTTTCCTCCTCTGGATCGGGTGATTGTCTACCCCTTCTCCTTGGCGGCATGGTGAAATTACTTCTTCTCTGCTACAGAAAGAAAAGAATTTGTCTTGCTCTTATACCACTTGATGCGTATCAGAGTGCTCCTTACCTCTTCTTGCCTCTTCCTGCCTGAAATATATAGACAGGAACAAAGCTCCGATACCACTTGACGCGTATCAGAGTGCTCCTTAATTCTTCCTGCCTCTTCCTGCCTGAAATATACAAACAAGAACAAAGCTCTAATACCACTTGATGCAGGCACGCCTGCTAGGGACATCCGCTCACAGGATCTTTCTTCCTCCCTCAGCCCGAAGAACTGAAAAGTTCTTCTAATTCCCTATCAGGAAATCTTCACCCACAACACTCTCTCATGGGATCTCCCCTTCTTCTATCGGGAAGTCAATGCTGGCCTTTTACTTTGTTATTAGGGTTCCTCCCATCGGGATTTCAGCCCTTGTGATTTCCACACAACTTGCTTTACCGATCCCCGATCCCCGATACGCTCCTCTGTGGCTTTAGCCCCACTTGGCTAATCCTTTATTCCAAGCGACCACTTTCTATAAGACCCCAATCTTATATTCTTTTATCGTCGGGGTTTCTGAATTCAAAATCCCGATGTGCTCGAATTCCTGTTAGCCTTCTAGGCTAAGCTCTTGGTCCACGTGACCTCTCCTTATATGACCGCATTCATATCCCCATCAGGGCTTCGGGCTTTCCAATGTCAAAATACGATCGTCCTCAGGATTTTTGATCCCTCGAATCCCGATGTGCTCTTTGCGTGCTAGCTCTCCTGGCTAGACTCCTGGCCCATATGACCGTTGTCCTCATGACCATAGTCTTATCCCTCGTCGGGGCTACGGGGTTTCAAATGATGAAAAACACTTGACCACAGGATTCCCGATTTCTCAAATCCCGACTCTTCGGTTGGCTGACAGCTGGCCCTCACACAACGAGCTTTCCTCCGTATCAACGTGCTGACAGTTGGCTGCACGGTGGCACCTTCCTCCTTGTCGGGGTTTCGCGGTTCGCAATTCCAAAATGCGTAAACACATTGTCACCAAGATCCCCGATATTCTGATGACCCAAACACCGATAGACGACTCCCTTGTCGGGACTTTTCCCAATGGTTCTGATTTCTTCCATGCGTCCCCTCAAGTGGACGGTCCCAATTTCTCCGAGATTTTAAGACTTTGCAAAACAATGAACACTCACTTACCTGAACCCTGATGACCACATCCCCAATCTAAGCGACCACACGACACGTGTCCTCCCTAAGATCCTTCGGCTGTGATCCTTTCGCCATTTTGGGGTTCACCTAGTCACGGATTCTTGTCTTCTGAATCTATGGAATGCTGATGAACTCTCGATCCCTGCCACCTGTCCCAACAAATGGACGGCTTTGAACTCCGAACGCGACCATAATCTCTTCGCTTCTTTTTCAGATCCAACGGCTGACGGGATTTTGCAAATCTTCTCCACAAGATCCTAACCGTCGATTTCTTCCTCTTGGGTATCTTCTACGGGTGAACCCAATATTCCTCTGTGAAAACTGGTCCCTCCTGTGCGTAACTTTGCAGCACTTTTTCAACACTCCCACGACACAGACTCTTTGTGCTTCTCTTCGACGATATTGGAAGCTTTATCCCTCCTGAGCTTTCTCACTCTTTCAACCTCAAAGAAGGTCTTTGCATGCACTCCTTGCAGCGGTTCTCAAACACCTTCAAGTGCTGAGTTCTTTCGAATCTACACACACATGCAACAACAGTCCTTCAATACTTCGCTCAGACTCACAACTGAGACTCTCCTTAGCCTGTGCACTCCTTGCACAACTCGTATAACCCAATTTCACTTCTGGGTGAACAAGAACAAGAGTTAAACTATCTGGGCCTTCTGTCAATGCACTCCTTGTAGACAACTTCAACTACACTCCTTGTAGGAATCCTTGCTCAGATACAGAAACAATTGAAACTCATTTCTTCTACTTTCTTTCAGACTTCAATCTCAACACATTAAATCATATACACAACATGACAACAAATGCATAACAGGAAGTAAATACTCATGAGCATATCAATCAACACACATACACACAGAACAAACACAACTCCATGAATTTGAATCAAAGCTTTCTTCTATTAATCCAAATAACTGTACATGGGTGTTTCTACACAGCTCTCTACTTCTCTCTATGCTCCAATGCTCAGAATCCTTCTAGCTATTTCTAAATTATGTTACAATGCACAATGAGGGTGTCTATATATGGTTTCCCTCCTTCTTCTAAAACTGTCTAATCTATGAATTAAAATCCTATCTACCTGCATTAACTAGATTAAATGCCTCCTATCTACTTAAGGACGAGAGTTATCTGCTCAAGGTCCATTTACAATATACAAGTGCGCCTCATCTTAAATGACTCATTTAAGATCACGCAACAACTTCCAAGGCAATTTAAAAATTTGTGTTGGCTTATCCAGCTGTCTTTCGCTTCCGCGCTGGCTCACTTGATGAGTCGGCGATGCTCCTGCATCAGTTTGTTAAGTCAAAACACTCAAAACCCCCAATGTTGGGCTCACTAGCTAAAATCCAGATATCAAAATATGATCATAAATGAATGAATGAGTAGAGGCCCTTGCCTTTACTTTATACTTTTTGGCTTACCTTGTCCCTCCAAAGTGACTTTCATTTTATTAATATTTAATTAATTAATTAAATCACTTTAATTAATTAATTAACCTTTTCACCTCTGAAAAGCTCCTTATCTCTCATTGTGGCTTCCCCGGCCATTGAAAGTCACTTCTCACCATCCCATCCTATAGTGTTGCTTCTCCCGATTCCAATGAGCTATTACATTGAGAGGTTCCTCCAAGTAATGTGCCCAAAATGACCTCTTTAGTGAATTTAATTAACTTATAGCTCAAAATAGTCAAAATCATGGAAATCGTCAAAATGCAATGCAACCAAATACAACCTGTGAAGAATGGCTCATAATGATCGAATATGATGAGCAATGCAATATTAACCCCAAAATACCTCTCAGTAACCCTTGTACTTTCTCTAACATCCATCTGGCTACTTTGGTCATCATATACCTCTGCACTGTGATGATGTCCCAAAGTGGGGACATTATAGTCCTCCTTGCTAGAAAATTGCTTTTCCTCAAGCAACAACCAAATCCCCTCAAATAAAATACCAGGATCCCATGTCCACCTGTGGGGTACACAGTAGAACCCATCTAAGGATGAACACTCATACACTCTGCCCCCTAGGTCCCATATCAAGTCATGAACTGCTAGCGCCTGGGAAGTATAACCCTGAAATATACCAACTCTGGGAGTCTCCTGCATATGACACATGGCCTCATATCGAAATGAATCCATCCTCCAAGTCTCTACCAATATCCATATGGCCTCCATCAACTCCACACACTGATGCCAGAATGAGGTGCTACAAGACCTTCGTGAGACACCCGCAAGCGATGCACTCCTCTCAACAATGAAACTCAATGGAAAGTTAGAATAAATTTCCCCTGCAATGGTCCACTCTCCCCTGTCAGTCAGTGAAATGCTTAGTCCTACAATCCCTGGGTCCCATGCTAACCTCTGTCGAAGATCACCATGCTGGCCCTGCACTACTCTGACTATGACTGTCTACCCCTTGCATACATATTGGATCCTCCTCTCCTAGATCCTCATGATGAAATACCTGTGACCATTGGACCTGCTGTCCAAAAATTGTACCTGTAAAAATGTCCCTGTAGAAGTGGTACCTATCCACCCACCTCTATGTCCGATCATACTGATAAAGAGTGAAAAGTTTCCTCGCTCTATCAAACAAAAACCTGCAGACCCTCTCCAAATCAACCCCTGGTACAGTATGTGGTTCTCTGGCACAACCTCGGTCATCATGTAGTGAAACATCTTGCTAACCAAGTGAACTCCCGGATCCAATCAAAACCCTAGAAGTTTATCACTTCCAATCTCCGCTAGTTTCTCCTATGCCAGACTTATCACTGTTGGAAGCCCTCTATGCTCATATGTTATCACCTGGCCTATGGTGCTCACCATAATTCACCAAATCTCAGCTGGTTTCTCATGACGATCCACCTCTGACCTGTTGTATGTCATAAAAGTACTCCTGTCATGTGGTCTCATCCTAATCACTCTCCATTCCCTCTGCCACTGTCTATCTTTCCTCTTGCTGTTGTCAATGATAAATGTGTCATGAAAAGGTAATGGAGATATATATAGCTGACTATAGGGTTTAAAAATACCACCTGCCTCGGTCAATCCTAAGGACTCGACCAAGATCATGTCTACATGTACCCCTGATAACTACTCACCTGTAGCCATCACTAAACTCCAATCATCAAGCACAACCAGAAGTAATTCCTCCAATTACTGGTAAATCAATATCCATATCCCATCACCCATGCAAATGCTGAACTGGTGAAGGTGAGATCTCATAACCATATGCTACTGCGAAGGATTAATATCTGCATGCTCCCCTAAGTGTGTCTCCTCCCTGCAAGGTAGTAAACCCCTTTGAATCCCACCATACATCTTGGAAGGTACCTGTGAGCTATCACTCATCACTATATGCTCCAACATACTCATTTCATCTCCCATAGACTCATGCTACATCATAGATCCTAGGCATACTGTTGGATAAACCTCTACATGTAGGTCAACCTCTCTCAGAACACAAGTGAAAGTGTCCTCCATCAATGGGTTCTCCTTTGCTAGATCACAAACATCCTCTATCAATGTGACTGACTAATACATATGAGTGTCCACTAAGACATGTGAAGTGGATCTCTGATGAATCTCCTCAAGAGACTCATCTAATCTAGACCCTGATTCTTGAAGGGATTTCTGTGTGCCTCTCAAGAATCCTAGAGTGCTCTCCAACTCGTGAGTGAGTTGGTTCATCTCCAACTCCTGCTCCCTTAGAGCCTCATGATACATCTCACCAATCTTCAATAGGTAGTCCCTGTTAGTCAACAAGTGTTGGTAATCGTTCCTCATCATGGATACTCTCTCCATGAGAGTATGAAAGTCATCCATGTCAAATCCCTCATCTACACTACCTTGTGCCATTGATGTTCTCCAACAGTAATCTGCCATCAATGCATGAATGTCATCACTACACCTGGTGGCTCCCATGATCATATCCTCACTGACTCTCAATTGCGTTGCTAAGTGGTGTGACTCCTGATCATGGTCATGCTGAGGTGCCACCTCATATCCCTCACTGCGACTGTTAGTCCTGCTAATGTCAACTCTAGAGTCCCAAAAGAAATTATCTACATAAGATAATGTGTTGAACAACCCACTGTCTACTGTGATGCTCGGTACTCATGTATTCCACTGTGCCCCATCACTAGATGTTATATCCCCCTGAATCACACTATATCATGTATGAGAAACCGTATCCTCTTATGCACTCAACCTGTTGCTATCATCTGCCCCTGGATCCCATAAAGATGTATCTAGACATGTGCTATGGTCATATTGACTACTAAAGAGTGCATCCTCATCAATGCAGGCTGATCCTGGAAGTAAGTGCTCCATCAACCTGTCATTCTCTGCAATCTCCTCAACTAATGGAGTGTCCAATAGCTGTGATGCAATCTCCCCAGGTTGATCTGTATGTGCAAGGTCCCCTATCTGTACTCCCTATATCTCCTCCTAGATAGGTGGATCTACATGTTTGTGGTGTGCATCCCTCACAAAAGTCTCATCAACCCTATCTGACGTGCCACTGACCTCCTCATGTGACATGGTTATCAGGGGTTTTTGGAAGGATGACATATGTGTCATGACCATAATAGGAAGCTCATCATATCTAGGTGCTAGCACGTGTGAATCTTCACTAGTGTCACCACTCTGCTAAGGTGTAAGGTCATCAATGGTATGTGATATGTCTGCTGAGACACTAGTTCTATCATCCTGTCCATCCAGCTGCCTTTCCACTACACAAGGGTCATCATCCTCCTCAAGAATGCTAGTAGCATCATCCTTTGTACGAGAGTCAATATCAATAGCCTCTATGCAAGAGTCACTATCATCATCAGACTATCCCAAATCATCATCTATTTCTCCATCCTCACACATACCATCATCACTGTCATAGTGTGCCTCAATAGTGTGCTTCTGATCCTTACCCCTGCACCTATGATTTGGTTCCCATGGCCCCTTGCAATAGTGGCAAGGTTGTGTGCTCTTAATGGGCATGGAGTCTCTCTATTCTTCCCACCATCTAGTTACTTCTTTTCTCTTTTTATCTGCTATGATGATCCCATGTAAAATATGCTCTTCGCTCCAATGGGTATTTCTATAGGCTGCATACTATGGGAAGGTTATTATAGCCCTATTTTCCTCACTAAGGTCGTGATAACTGATCTCCAAACATGATATCTCAAGGCACATCCTATCCATCTCTCCTTATGGCTCTATATGTATGCGCTAATTCCCACTGGTTGGCAGGAATCTAAGTTCTTATACCACTGTAACGATCCCAAGCCATTATGCCAAGATCATCACGGTTTTGGGTGTCCTTAAAATCTTTTTCTGGTTGTGGTATTTCGTCAAACACTTTGCTTACAATTACGTTTAGGGTTTTACTGATGTGTTTATATGTGTGTTGTAGCAAATAACAATAAGATACAATGATGGAAGATACCTCAACCATATGCAATATGATAGACAAGCCAACACATCCCAAATATGATTTTATTCATGAAATAGAGGAACCTGCTACAATGAAGATGCCGATCTGGAATTCTCAACAGATGGCTCCAAGATAGAAGTATGAGCTACTACAAAAAGCTCCCGAAAATAAAAAATAACCCTCCAAAGGCTAGATAAGAGATGAAGACCAATGCCAAGGTAGATCTGGTTGTATGAAGTGAAGAAACCCTAACTGGATGATGCCATGCCTTGCTAGAACGTTGAAGCTCCTCAACAATTCAACCTTACTTCCAAATGTGTCCAATGAGCCCAAGAAATATGCCAAACAGTAGATTGGGTGATGGCAAGAAAAACCCAGATGCCCGAATCTCCAAGATCCCTCTCAAACCCTATGGATCTGAATCTCCTGCAATGTGTGGTGTGCCCTCTTGGATGGTTGAAACCCTAATAATTCGTCCTCTCTCCTAGAGACCTCCAATAGCTCCAAAAATTGGGTAGAATGATAGATCGAGATGATGCAATGGAAACCCAAGTGCTCAAATCATCAAAGGACCTGCTAGAACCTTGGATCTAGCCGCCCTTTAAGAAATGGTGCACCCTCCTCTTGGTAAATTGTCCCAATCTCAATACAAATAAACCCTCCGCTGAAATCCCTCCGAAAAAAAACCAAGAATTATGCCAAGACACCTGCAAGCAAAACCCAATACCTGGAATTCCGAAAATCTCTTCTCCTCAGCTAGAATGAATCCTCCCTCAATGGATGATATGCCCCTCTTGCTGGAAACCCTCAACTAGTGCGCCCTGTCTCTATCTACACATGTAACTGATGTAGAATCCTCCTACAACTGAGTAGATATGTAAATAGAATGGTGTGGGATCGTATTTCATCTCCGAGACAAATCTTGGGACAATATAGGTGGAATATTTCACCGAATCATCCTCTAGGGTTTGTTGAGTCAAAACCCTCAAAACCCTCAATGTTGGGCTCACTAGCTAAAAGCCAGATATCAAAATATGATCATACATGAATGAATGAGTAGAGACCCTTGCCTTTCCTTTATACTTTTTGTCTCACCTTGTTCCTCCAAAGTGACTTTCATTTTATTAATATTTAATTAATTAATTAAATCACTTTAATTAATTAATTAACCTTTTTACCTCTGAAAAGCTCCTTATCTCTCCTTGTGGCTTCCCTCACCACTAAAAGTCACTTCTCACCATCCCATCTTGTATTGTTTCTTCTCTCAATTCCAATGAGCTATTACACTGAGAGGTTCCTCCAAGTAATGTGCTCAAAATGACCTCTTTAGTAAATTTAATTAACTTATAGCTCAAAATAGTCAAAATCATAGAAATCGTCGGAATGAAATGCAACCAAAGCCGACCTATGTGAAATGGCTCATAATGATGGAATATGATGAGAAATGCAAGATGGACCCCACAATGACTCTCAATAACCCATGTACTCGCTCTAACATCCATCTAGCTACTCTGGTCATCATAAACCTCTGCACTGTGATGATGTCCCAAAGTGGGGACATTGCATTTGCTCATGGAAGCCCTGCTACACAAAGTATTATCGTCCTTAATTACAGAATGTTTAGGAGAAATGTTCACAACTCTTAAGGAATTTAGTTCTTTATGATCATCCAATTGTATATTCCCATCAATAGAGTCCAAAAAAACTATAGAAAAGAATTAGAAACAAAAATTACATGAGGAGCAGATAGGATGTCCTCAAATTGAGATCTATCTTCTCCATTGTGGCCTTTGTGGTTTTGAATAAACATTTCCATTAAGAAAAAGGTGAGGAAAATTTTAATTACCCCACAATCCCAACAATGTACACAGGTGGTTGGGTATGTTACAATTGGTATCAGAGCCAATATTACAACACTAGAGGTTGTATGGGCTCAAGGGAAATGAATGACAATGATTTTGGTGTTTAGAATTTGAAAAAGAATAAGAAAAAAAGATGATCAAAGCCTTTCTGCCTCACACGGTCATTTCAACTTAGGTGTACTACAATCTCATTATGTCTGGGCCTCCAAATGGTTCATTGAAATCTCACTATCTCTCCGCCTCCAAATGATACTTTCAATTTGGGTGCACTGCAATATCATAATATCTAAGCCTACAAACAATCATAATGTTGATTTAAGTAGGTTCCATTCCTCCAAATATCTTGTCAGCAGACCCACAGTTTGACGTAGACCATGACCTAGACCACCACATAGAGATAGATGTAGATTTAGACAATGACCGACAGCTTGATGTAGAACATGAAATAGACAACCCTAGCTCCATCTAATATTGGGCATAACATATACTCAATACTTAACCCTATATTAACTCGATCCATGAGGACGATGGAATATATTAATTTTTCTTTCTATGGAAAGATAATAGAGGAAGGATTGATCTAAAGTGTTTCTCTCAAACAAAAATACTTCATGTTGAAAAATGACTAGCAAATTATAATTAAATTTAAAAATTGGTACCTCTTCAAAATATGTGATTTGGAGTTGGATCCAGAACTTTGTACCATGATTTCACCAAAAAATGTACCATGATTTCACTACATCCACACATCCAAATGGTC
>SNQJ01S0017589.1:88930-111862 GCA_010110895.2 Picea sitchensis | reverse complement strand
GGGAGTGGGAGAGAAGGGGAGAGAGAAAACAAGAGTGAGATAAGGGAGGAGAGAGAGAAAGGGAGAGAAGGATAGAATGGGAGAGAGGCTAGAATGTTTGAGAGTGTGAGAGGGACATAGAGGAAGATAGCGAGATGGGATAGAGAGAGATAGTGTCAAAGTGTGAGAGGGAGAGAGAGTGGGGGGGTAAAGAGAGATAGATAGAGAGAATAAGGGGGGAGAAAGAACAAAGTATGAGTGAAGAGCATAATATGTCCATGCCTATGTGCCTCAATGTTATACCATGTAACCTGTAAATTGAGCATGAGAGGATCTGTAATTAGGACAAAATTTGGATGGAAATACATCTAATTTGATGGAAATGGATGATGACAAATATCTATTGGGTCTTGATAACATTCTATGTGAATTATATAAGATTGTGGGTACCTAATAAGAATTAAGTTAAATTTTAGCCATGACTTTTGCTAACTCAAAATCAAAATAATGGTGATTTAGCACACATGTAACGAACTTTGTGACCTTGGAATAGGAGGGAAATGAATTCAAAAATGATTTAATTACTAAATTATCAATTCATTTGCATGCCCAATGTCTTGACAAGAAACAAACTCTATGATTTGTTTAATAATGAATGCACCACATCCTAAGGAGTCATATAGATTTTTCAAATAGTACCCTATCTCATGTAAATACATTATTGAGCAATGTCTAGCTAATAAATTACATTCTATCAAATATGGAAACCTTCCCCATCTACAAATAATAACACCATGCCTATTGTTAATCAATGGAAAATGGTGGAACTACTCAAACTCAACATTGAATTAATGACATGTTCTTGGCTTGTTTGTTTGCTTAGGTTTCGTTCTTGATTTGTTTGAATGGTTAAAGTGTAAGTTTGAGGAAATGTTTAGGGAGTAATTGCAATAGTTCTAATATCCAATGAACTAAATGATTGATATAGAGCGATGGAACCAAGATTTAGTTCGGTTGTGGATTGTAGGAAAAAATTGAGGAATCACATAAATCACTAAGGGGAGTCATGTTAGGGTACCAATAAGTCAATACCTAGTTTTCGTTGTGAAATTACATATGAAAAATGCAAGGCAAAACTCAAGAAGGAGACATAAAGGAAGGCAAAGTCATAGAGGGATTTTCTAAAAACCCTTCTAAGTTATAAGAGGCTAAAAACCCTTCTAAAAACCTTTCTAAGAGGCCAAAAAGGAATGAAAATGATAGAAAGAAACTAACAATTTTGGCAACATGTTCGGAGATAAAATGTATCCAGTCCATGACGCAGTCACTGTCACATAGTGGCCAGATAAGTTCTCCTCTGTCGTTGTGGGGAGTTGTCGGGTCTTCTATTTCTTTGGACATTATTGTCATGTGGTTTTACCTGTCTCTCAAATGACGTTGTTGTAATACCTTTCCTCTATAGATTGAGTATGTGTGAGGTTCATTTTCACAGGGTTTTGACAATCAAATTCGAGATGAAAAATCAGTATATGGGGTTTGGACAGTCAAATATGAGATGACATGTGTCCACGTAAAACGTCTCAATAGAGATCATATATATGGCATCGAAAAAGTGACATCACGTGAAATGATGTTTGAGGGGGTATATTGTTTTTCATTCTCCCAACAATATAAAGTGGCAATTGCATCAAACACACTGCCAAAATTTGACCCAAATGTACTAGTGTTCGCATGGGGATGGTAAAGAAACCATCACTTTCTTACAGATATGGTGGACCATACATTCATGTTAGAATATATCCATTATTTAACCATAAACCTACACTCACAGATCCATAATATCTAGAGGAAATAATCAAAAGATTATACCTACCTAAATGGTGATTTTTTCAATTTAGCAATCGAACATAACAATTCATAAAACATTAAACATAACTAGAATTGATGGTTATATAAACTATACGGAAAGGAACAATCACACTTGATATGATGAAATGGTCGACAATATGGTTTGAATGGTTTACCCCACATGTTTATCTCCAGTTATATGACCCTCAGTTAGTCTTGATCTTCCCTCGGTCAATGAAGAAAGATCTTAAAGTACCTGCCAAAATCATTCAACCTCCATAAATATCTAAAAAAGCAATACAAGTCATATTTGTAACACATTATTTACTCTAAAATTCATTTTTATGAGAGTGTCAGAACATACTTGAATGAGCTCCTCTTGGTTTCAAGAATAATTTATTGGAGCCATGCATCTAATATTTGATCAAACTACCTCCCTTGATTTGATGTAGCAGCAACAGAATCAACATTGACTTTGTTGTTTCTCTGTTGGATCGAGGGAGGTTTGCTCCAAGATCAAACAACTTCAATAAATTATTATCTACTGAACATGGCCAATCAGATGAAGGCAGAAGATCCTATGTCCCCTCCCCCCCCTCACATCACTCTCAATTCCCCAATACCCAACATATAAATCTATTCAAATATTTACAACAAAAACAAACATATATACATACCAATATTCACAATTGTTTAAAATGAAATAAAATGTTTCCTTGATCCATTTGGAGTGAGAAGAATATGGTGAAAATAGATTTATATTAAATAGTTATTAAAATATTTATGTACATCATCATTTAGTACTTTTAGCCGACCTGTTCTTCTTAGCTCTATAGTTCCTAATCATTTCATCAATATCTACGTCTTCATTCTCTGGGTGCTCTTAAAAATATGACTATGATTGCATCCTCTCACACAGAGAACGTCTAGTCATAGGGTACTCATGGTGTAATGGAGGATTTTGTGATGAAGCATCACCTACAAAAGAAAAAAATACAAAATTTAAATGGCCAGTTTTTAAATATCATTGAACTAGTTCAGTAATATTAAAACAAACACTTGCAATGTCATTATTTACCTAGTGCACTAGTCGACACCATTCGAATGGTTTCCCCCGCCTGCACCTCTTCAATTGTATGAGCCCCAAGTACAACATTCTCTTCCATTGACACCACAAACTTTATAAGGACAATCATAAATGTATAAGTAAAAAAAATAGAAGTACAAAATGTATAACTACGAAATTATTAAGTATATGATTAAAATAAAACCATATTACTGTCATGTGTCAGCTGAGTCATAACACCATCGTGGGGCTGCACCTACATGGAAAATTGAGACTACATGGGAGAACCATCTTCTAGTTGCAAACTTCTATCAACACATTGCTTTCCAATTCTAGTGCGCTCGTTGATAGTGTTGCTCCCCTGATTAAAACAAAGTTGTAAATATTAATAAGATCCAACATGACTATATTATATTAATAATAAAGGTTAATGTGAATTGAATTTTATTTACCTTATCCTAGAAAGTGGTTCTTGGTATCTTCGCCAATAATTTTTGGTGTTCAACTACAAATTTATGGCAGTACTTGTAACCAAGATGGACATCTTCCTCCATGGTTTCAGTACCAAAATCACCACCTTGCATTGCATAAGAGTATTTATTTTTAACATTATTCAATGCAATTACCTAAACTTTTTAAGGAGATACAAAAAAAGATACTTAGGTACTTACAATTTGTGACTACAACTTCAAGTAGCTTCCCTGGCCTAGCCTGTGCTAGACACATTTGGTAAGTCTTGATTTTGTTTCCTTTGACGTGTTAGTCAACCTATCATCAAAAGTTTCAAGTATGTTAATATATACCACAATTTTACGTACATCAAAAAATTGAAGGTATTGAATTGAAATTATAATTTACCTTCTAGGACCAGAGTGCGTTTTTCCTTCATCTGTCAATTTCTTCTCTTTTGCATCCTCAATGAGATCATTTCACTCCCTCTCTGGAATCATCAGAGGATGCTCATACATATAATTTTGTTTCAAGTCCTTCCTATACGTTTCTCATGTATATTTTAAATATTGGATAGCTGCGGCAATGGCCAAGGTCGTATTAAATGTGTTTACACCAAAAAGGATTTCGAGATAATCCATCAATTATTTTTTGAGGTTGTAATTCTAGGAATTCCATCTCTCCCGTATGGTAGGCCCAAAAATTAGCAACACTTTATTCTCTAAGGACCTATAAAAATCGTTATTGTTGATACTAAGAGGGGGCTAAATCAATATCAAGTGCAATTTAAAACCTTTTTCAACTTGTAATTAAACCATTCAATTATACCCAATGGGAAATGAACAATAGTATAAGAGTTATACACCGCAATACACCATGCACAATATATTTGAAATAATCAATAGTTATTGTTCAAGGGAGGTAATGACCTCCAAAGGTAGCTACAACTTCTAAATATAAAGGGAGGGATAAACATCCAAGAGGAATATACAAACCTACAATATAAAGAGAGGGTTGACCTATCCATACTTCCCCCTTCCTTCCACTCAAGAATATATGAGAGATAATAAAACTTTACATTAAATCATCACCATCAACCAACCACCACATAAAACCTGATAATGCTTCCTGAGACTTCTTCAACTTCTTCAATTCTTCAATTCTTGGAATAATTTGATCATGTAGATAATATTAATCAAGGTATTCTCTGAAACGATTCCAAGTTTCACTCCTTGAATCCTCCCCCAAAAGAAGTTATAGAGAGAATGGTAGACCTTATTCAATTCTCGTTTATTCAGGAGAGCAAACTTCTACAGAATGCCCCGCACACAATATTTAACATCAGATTATGAAACTCACACACAATAAACCAGATCATGTACTATTTCCAATGAAAATGGTATCACTTCATTTGGATTCTCTATGAATAAGTTATGACTGTTTTACCCAGAACACTTGTTTATGATTAGCTTCAAGACTAGTCAAAAACCTTATCTTCCACAGAATGTATCTACAAAATTATAGTGAATAAGTGTTGAATTTTTTACCACAAGTACCTAGATATGTCTTCTCAATACCATATCAATTTCACCATTTGAATTGTTCTATAAAAAACATTATAGCGAAAATGGTAAGATGACCTATAAATAACATACCTTAGAACACATCACCAAAATACTTCATCATCCCTTGTAATCCGACCTTCTTTACTTAAGATTTCCTATGAAATTTGACTTGTTTGTTAAATTACTGTATAATGATATGTGTTTATACCCTTTATGTCACTTCATTTTGACATTAGGGTTGACCTGACACTTTCTTCTTCAATTCACTTTGTCATATTCAATAATTCATTTCTTCTCAACCATGAGGATCCACGTGACGTGCCACCTACCACCGAAAACAACATGATGTATACTATCCATCCATGGGTTTTGTATCTTCATGTTCATTTTGCTTCATGTCCAAATACCTTCATCAATATTGCGGTCCAAAACCAATGACTAAGGATGACATCAATGACAACAACAAATCTTCTCACAATATCCCCTTTTGTCATTGATGGCAACACTCATGCTCCCCCTATCATCATGATCCCAATTTCTCGCCCCCCTTTGACATCAATGGAAAAGGGTAGGGATTCTCCCCCTGAGTTTAATAGAAAAAGGTAACTCTCTTCTTTGGGGCTTCTCCCCCTGAACATGTAGCACTCAATAATACTTCATCCTTAATTTTGGTCTTTGGGACTTTTTATTCCTTGGAATCCTTTTTTGTTGCTTATGTTTTCTCTCTCTTCTTCATGTCTAGGATGTATATGTTGTTCAGGCTTCTTGTTGTAGTTGCAACCAATCTTCCTGAGTTATTTTCTCCGATTTTACATTTTTGGGAGTCAAACATAAGAGTGTGTCCTTGATCACATATTTTGCTAACACTGAGGAGATTATGCTTCAGATCTTCAACCAATGGGACATTTCCTAGTTTTAAATTTTCACTTCCAAGCTTTATAGTTCCTTTTCCAAGTATTTTGGTAGATGAATCATCTCCAAATGCAACACTTCCACCCTTTTTCTTCAAGATGACAAATTTTATTTGATCTCTGGTCATATGATATGAGCACCCACTGTATATTAAACATTCATATTCTTCTTTGCATTCTTTAGCGACCAATTCTATTCGACCATTTTCATTGTGTGGAATTTATTTCCTTTTCCCTGTTGAAGTTGGTATATAGACATTTGGCATACAATTATCTTCCTTCATCTCTCTGCAATCTCGTTCTTTGTGACCAAGATTGTTGCACTTGTAACATACAATATTTTGATCCATTAATGGGTCAAATGGATTATAATTTATGTTGACAGGTCTACGAACATTTCCATAACTACTATTTTCACCATTCATGTAGCTTTCATAGTTATTCCTTTCATTGATTCTACAATTGATTGCCTTGTTTCCAAAATTTCCACAAGTATAACAATGCCCAAGAAAGAAATTTTGATACCTGGGAGTAAGTGATCTTCTTTGTGGTGTGGTCCATCTAGGTTCATGATCTATTCTTCTGTAGCTTCCCTCATAATGATTTCTTTCATACCTGATGGGAGAGGATCTTCTTGATGTCTCATTCCTTTTGAATTATAGTATTATATCTTATTGTTCCACTTGTTCTAGAGTGTTGATTTCATAATTTTCATCTTCCTTCTCTTGTTTTGTTGTCTTCAATCTGTGATTGTATCCTAGTCCTGTCTTTTCATTTGGAGATATTTAATTGTTAAGGATCTCATCTAATTTTTCAGTGCTTTTTTTGAACTTCTTTAATTTTTATATTGTCAAGAGTAGCTCCCGTTTTGTGTGATCCAATTCTTCTTTCAATTTCTCATAATATTCTAATTGTTCCTTCAGGCTATCAATGGTCTTTTCAATCTTGTAATTCTCTTCTTCACAACTACTCAATTCATCTCTTAGTATTATGTTTTTGTTTCTAAGCATTCTATTTTCAGTTTCAACATGCTTCAACTTTTCAAGATTCTCATCTTCTTGTTCACTCTCTGCATTATCTTTGTATCCCCAAAAGGAATCAAGGTTGGTTTCTTCATCTGAATCTTCTTCAAAAATGATTTATTCTTCTTTAGAATTCTTGTGATCATCATCTTGGGTATCTTGGGTTATGAAGAGGAGTTCTCCTCCATCATTATATTCTTCATCACTCTCATCTGAGGAGATGTCATCATCCTTGGAGTAGAATCTCTTTTTATTGTTGAGACTTCTATTTTTATAGTAGCAGTTTTCAACAATATGTCTTATTCTACCACAATTAAATAATTTGAGAGGAAACTTACCTTTGTATCTTCCACTTCCCTTCTGGAACCTTCTTACGATATTTTTTATTTCTTCATCAAGGTCGTTATCCTTGTCTTGTGTCTTCTTTATGGATTTAAAGGTTGCTTCATTGTTTGGCTGGTCACTTTCTGTACCTTTTCTCATTTCATATGCTATAAGATATCCATGTAATTCATCCATTGTCATTTTGGTCAAGTCCCTAGTTTCTTCATTGGCGGAGACCTTAGCATCATACTTCAAGAGAAGTGATATCAAAACTTTTTTCACAACCAAGGATTCATAAAGCTCTTCACCTAATCCTCTTATAGCATTAACAACTTCATCAACTCTAAGAAAATAGGTTGTAATATCTTCAAATTTCCAAATTCTTCTCTATGTCATTGAAGCTTGACCTGCTTAAATTTTGGATCACCTTCGTAGATACTATTGAGTTTTTCCCATACCTCTTTAGCAGTGCTACAATGCATCACTTTGCTAGAAATGGTTGGTGCCAATTCTCCTAGAATAACATGTCTGGATTTTGAATTACAACTCATAAGATTCTTCTCATTTGGATCAGTTGGAGCATTATTTGGGATTACATATCCATTTACAACTGAGTACCAAATGTCTACTCCCAAATATGTTAGGTAATTTTTCACTCTATCACTCCAGTCTGCATAATTTCTTCCATAAAATCTTTGAATCCGATTTGAAATGTGCTCATGGTCATCCATATCTGCTTAGGATTTTCCTTCCAGTGGTTAAAATGTTCTGAAGGCAACCTGCTCTGATACCAATTGTTGATACAGAGAGGGGGATGAATCAGTATCAAGTGAAATTTAAAACCTTTTTCAACTTATACTTAAACCATTCAATTACATCCAATGGGAAATGAAGAATAGTATAAGAGTTAGACCAATACACCATGATACACCATGCACAATATATGAGAAATAATCAATAGTTATTGTTCAACGGAAGTAATGACTTTCAAAGGTAGCTACAGCTTCCAAATATAAATGGAGGGATAAAACTCCAAGAGGAATATGAAATCCTCCAATATCAAGAGAGGGTTGACCTATCCATCCTTCCTCCTTCCTTCCACCCAAGAATATATGAGAGATAATAAAAGTTTACGTTAAATGATCCAGATTATTTTCAGAATGAAATGAGAGCGGAGATATAATAAAAGAAATGCACAGAGATATCACAGATATTCAATAATATAACATAAATGTATCAAAGATGCAACCATAAACACAGATATATATTAATACACGATTTATATTAATCAAATAAATGTACAGACACTATAAAAATACAGAGTGAAAGACTCGCTAGAATGGTGGCAACTTATCTCTGAGAAGAGATGTAGCATCTATCCGCATTCTCAAGAAGATGCTTACAATGAGGCTCTGAAGGAATTTTTACAATAAACTAGAATTCCATATACCCTAGAAATCCAAAAACCTAACCCTAGGAGATGAAGCGCCAAAATTCATGTGGGCCCTGTTTGGGTAAGTTGGTGCATCAACTTCTTGGGGTCATAACTTTTGCATACGATCTCCGTTTTAGGAATATGATAGCTCGTTGGAAAGGTATCATCAAGGATATTCATTTTAGGTGATCAATGATACCTTTATCTATCATTGAGAACCTTGATCTAAAAAAACCTTCATTTGGGCCCTCAAAATGGCCCTAGAAGTTAACAACTGCTAAAAATAGTAAATTGCCAAAATTTCCAGAAAATTGTTTTGAGCCAGTCAGAAAAGGTGCATGGCCACCGATATCCACCTGGATCATTAAATCATGATCATCACATAGAACCTGATAATTCTTCCTGAGACTTCTTCAACTTATGCAATTCTTCAATTCTTGGAATACTCTGATCTTGTAGATAATATTACTCAATATATTCTTTGAAACTCTTCCAAGTTTCACTCCTTTAATCCTCCCCAAAAAGAAGTTATATAGAGAATGGTAGACCTTATTCAATTATGGTTTATTCGCGAGAGCGAACTTATACAGAATCCGCCACGCTCAATATTTAACATCATATTTTGAAACTCACACATAAGAAACTAAATCTCATACTATTTCCAATGAAATTGTACTCACTTCATTTGGATTCTCTATGAAAAAGTTATGATTGTTTTACCCGGAACACTTGTTTATGACTATCTTTAGGACTAGTCAAAAACCCTATCTTCCACAGAGTGTATCTCCAAAATTATAGTGAACAAAGAGTTGATTTTTTTACCACAGGTACCTAGATATGTCTTCTCAATACCATATCAATTTCACCATCTGACTAGTTCTATAAAAGACATTATAGCGAAAATGGTAATATGACCTGTAAATAACATACCTTAGAACACATCACCAAAAGACTTCATCCTCCCTTGAAATCCGACCTTATTTACTTCAGATTTCCTCTAAAATTTGATTTGTTTGTTAAATGAATGTATAATGATGTGTATTTATACCCTTTATGTCACTTCCTTTTAACATTAGAGCTAACCTGACACTTTGTTCTTCAATTCTCTTTGTCATCTTCAAAAATTCATTTCTCCTCAACCATGAGGATCCACGTGACGTGCCACCTACCACTGGAAAAAACATGATGTATACTATCCATCCATGGGTTTTGTATCTGCATGTGCATTCTCCTTCATGTCCAAATACCTTCATCAATATTGCGGTCCAAAACCATTGACCAGGATTGACATCAATGACAACAACTAATGTTCCAACAGTTATTCCCTACACATAAAATGATTATATGATTATTAATTTAAAAATAATAATTTAGATGATTTATATCTGTCTACATAGAGAACATTAAACAATTAAAATTTTAAAAATTACCTAGGACTTTAACTTTCCTTAATGGAATCCCTTCCTCATTGACCATAAATGTGCCCTTAAGGGTCCATGTGTTGGCCACACATATTGATTTAGGATAATCAACCATATATTTTGTCAAATCATTGGCCTCATCTCCGTCACCACGTCCAAAGCCTACCAGTTTGGTTGCTTCCTCGATGTGAATGTCGTGGCTCCCACCTAATGCTGTAGAAGGTGGATATTTGAATAGATGTGTCCTGGAAGCTATAAGAGGGCTTGTGTTGGGACCCTGTTGTGTCTTTGCAACACAACTACTACCAACAACATTCATTTCGGTGTCAACAGGATCAAAAAATATCTATATAAGAAAGAAAGCATTTTTTTGTTTAGATAATGTAAAATTTGAAAATAAATCTTATACAACCAAACTATGATTATTATGGTTGGGTAAATTAGTATACATACCACCCCCATAATAGCAACATATGTATCTATTCGATTCAAATTGTAATCAATGAATAACTCTTACCCTACAACGATTGATTATATTGCACATACAAATACATGGTTTCCTTCACGCCTCTCATATACACAATTGGGTTGCTTATTTGTGGTCATGGGCTATGTATTATTTATAAACCCTTCAGTATTCCCCATTTATTTTTCCCTTCCGTCAATATAGATAGTTGCTCCTTTATTTTGATCATTTTCTTTTATTTGTATATAATTTGCAGCCAAGACATATCTTTGCATACTTTTTGTATATTGGACAATTCGTATCCAATCTTTGTAGATATAATAGGGTCTGAAGTACTCCATCAATTCAATTAGTTCATCATAACATACCTTTATTCCATCCATGGAAAATAGCCCCAAACCATGTAATGACGATGGAGCAATCTGGTATATCCTTTTGTTTACACAAAAATCATTGTTTATTTCAGGAAGATCCTTGGGTACCCATCGTTTCAATATAGGTTTGTACCTCAAGGGAACCTCAATGTCATCTATTTTCTCATGATCATAAGAACATGATCCCCCTTTCGCAAGAAAAACTTCCATGTGTCTAGAGAATTTTCTTCTGATCTTCTCACCTCTAGTTGATCTCCTCCTCTTGGGCCTACTAGATGTCTCAATTTCCTCTATTCTACCTTAACTCCCATCACTCAATGAAGATAGATATGAAAAATACATGTTTTCTTGTATGCCCTATAACACCATCAATGACAGAAAGTGACTTTCAGATCTAGTTTATGCATGATAATATTTTCCTAGAATGTTGAAACTTGTGGCATAAGATTAATATGTTTTCTCTTAAATTGCCTAGTGGATTAGGGTTCTTAAGACGTGAAATATTATCTATTGTCTCTATTGTTTTATTATATTTCATACGATCCCTAAGGATGTAAATTCTCAGGGACTATATATGGGAAACTCTAGGAAAGAGGTAAAATTTATGAAGTTCAAGACACTAAGTTTCTAATTTATAATTTCAGTAGAATTTTTAATGGAACTTTTTACATAAAAACTTGTTTTCTAGAGTCAATTAAACAAAAAAAAAATTCTACTAGAACCCAACAAGATAATAGTGGTGTTGGATTGATGCCAATGTGGCATCATCAGGTATAGTGTTGGGTGGTATAACAATGTGTCTACACAACTAAGTTTTGGAGGTGAATTTCGATTTCTTGGGATTAGTTAAATTATTCCATTGGTGTTGGACTTTTATTTGTTGAGAAAAACTAGTGCATTTCTTGTATATATTGTTCAACCCTAGTAAAAAGAACAATTGTCACAATTTCAATGTCTAGAAGCAATGTATGATTACCATATTCCAATGCAATGAATTTGTATGATTAGTCATAGGAAAGGGTAGAAGAAACTATGATGATGAGAATGGGAAATAATTATTTCACTCAAAGAATAAAGAAGTTATGATATTAATAAATTTGTCCATAACAAATGGTAAGTTGCTACAAGTCCAATATTTGGTAGTCATACTTTGAAGAGTTTTTCTCCTTTTGAAAATTTTGTTGAAACTTTAAATGTCAACAAGGATATTACTAACATTACATTTACATTGTGTAGACAATTATTTAAAAAGGACAGATTCAAGAAATAGTTTACAAGCAATAGAAAAGAATCCAAAAGTGCCTTTATAGTAAAGAGTAAGGACAAAGGAAAGCAAAAACTAAAGGGAAACAAAATCATCGATGGAAAACCTAAGGGTTCAAGGAAATCCGCTAAGAACTTGAAGTGTTTTTACAATGGGATAAAATCATATACTGCACACCATTGAATTGGTATCACGCCAATCACTCCCTTCTTAGGGACTTTGATCTCAAAGCTAGAGATAATTGGTCACTTCCCGATCAAATGTTGGGACCTATGTATGCCATTATCACCATATTGATCTTTGTGGTTTCTTTCTAGTGTAGCTAGATAGTGACACCATGTACTTGGTACTCAAATTAAGAAACATAATTTGACAATGCACCTATAAATCCTAAAATATGGATGAATACATCTCCATGTACCTGGCACTCAAATTCTAAAGTTCAAGACACTAAGTTTCCAATTTAGAATTTCAGCATATTTTTTAATTAAACTTTAAATATGGATGAAGACATCTCCATGTAAAGGCTCTGATTGATTAAAGAGAATAATAATGATGTTAATAGTATGATATATCACTATAATTTGAAGTTGCAGAAATTCAATATTGGAATTGAATGATGGCATAAAATGGCTTCTAAGGAGATTACAAGGATGAGAAGACCATGTCTAATATTTAGGCCCTATTGAGAGAATACAACAAATTGTTTATGTAGAATTTTACTAAGATGAAAGGGATTCGATAAGAGTTTTGGGAGATGAGGATAAAGTTGTTTTCAAATTCTAATCCTATTAACCATCAACCATATCATCTTAATCCTGGGGTTAAGGAGAAGGTAGAGAAATAATTTGACATAATATTGTAAATCCGATTAATATTTCGAGTAGATGAATCCAATTAGATCATTCCTATTGTTATTCATAGAAATAAGGAATTTAATGACATTAACATTTGTGTGGACTTTAGAAGCTTAAAATCTACTTGTGTATGATACTTTTCCCACCTCGTTTAGTGATGAGGTGATTGATCAAGTTGTAGGAAAAGAGGATTATTCCTTTATATATTGTTTTTCAAGATATATCAAGTATAAATTGAAAAAGAAGACAATAATAAGACCACCTTTACTAGAAAGTAAGGATCATTTTGTTATAATTTCATGCCTTTTGGGATCAAGAATGCACCAAGTATATTTTCTCAAGTTGTGATTACAACCTTTAGATATTTAATTCACAAGTTTTTGGAGGTATATATGGATGATTTAATTATATATAAATTGTTGAAGGAACATATTGGGTTGTTGAAGTTAATGTTTGATAAATGTAGGAAGCTCTAGATCTCCCTAAATTTGAAGAAGTGCATTTTATATGTATCATTTGGCATTTTGTTGGGACACATTATGTGCAAGGAAGGAGTATTGGTGGACCCTTCCATGATTGTTGTCATTATGAATCTACTTACACCAATAATGTTAAATAGATGTAGTCTACTTTGGTACATAATAGCTACTAAAGAAGGTTCATATACAACTATGCCTCAATCACAGAGTGATAACAAAGCCTTTAGAGAAGTTATTGAAGAAAGAAAAACTATTCTTATGGACCCTTGAATGTGAAGCTACTTTTAATATACTCAACCAAAAAATGGTAAGTGCCCTAATTTTGGTGTTTCCTAATTCTAATGTAAAATTCCATGTACATGCAGATGAATTTTCATAGAATTAGGAGTGATTCTTGTGGAACCAAGAGAAGGAAATTTAGATCACCCTATATATTTTGCAACTAAGAATATTTCACAAGTTGAGCACAACTACATCACCATATAGCACGAAGGAATTTCCATGGTTTATTCTCTATAGAAGTTAAGACACTACCTTCTAGGAGCATGCTTTGAATTTTATAAAAATCAATTTTCATTGAAATATTTGGTACATAAGTTTGTTCTAGAGGATTATATTTGTCGGTGGTTTCTCTTCTTTCAATAATTATCCTTTGAATTTGTGGTTAAACCTAGTAAACATATTGTAAGGATTGATCACCTCTTTAGGCTCAAGTTAAGAGAACCAGGTTGTGCATTGGATGATAATGTTACAGATACAAACCATTAAAAGTAGAGGTTATCTTGAACTATATAGAGGAGACTGATTTGTTTCTTACTATCATTGTTTCTCTTAAAGATTATTCCACAACTCAAAAGCATCAGTTAGTGGTTAAAGCTGCAAATTATCCATTAATAGTAAAAAAATTATAAAGATTGGGGATTGATGGTATTATTTAGATATGTGTGATGGATCATTAAAGGAATATTATTCTATGGGAATGTCATCAAGTAGTTTCAAGAGGGAATGTTGGAGGAAACATAATGGATCACAAAATTGTCCACGCTAGTCTTAGGTGGCCAACCATATTTAAGGGCACTAAGGAGTATGCTATAAATTATGATGTCTATCAAAAAGTAGGTAAAACCTATAAGAGAGATGAACTACCCTTGAATCTAGTAAGGGATCTACAACCTTTTGAAAAATGAGATATTAACTTTGTGGGATATATTAGAACTCCTAGTATCCAATTCTAAAGCTTGATATATCATTATTGCAACTGATTATCTCACTAAATGGGAAAAAGTTGCACCTACATAGGATTTTATGATTGACAATGTAGCCGAATTTATTTTTGAGAATTTTATTAGAAGGTTTGGTTTCCCAAGGAATTTGACCAGTGACCAAGGTAGGAACTTATGGATCACCACCTCCGCCTTCTCCCCCTCACCACCCTCCCCCTCTGCCTCCCATCACCTCCACTGCTCATTTTCATTCATCCCCGTCCTCTGATTGTCCCACCTCCTCTTTCGACTCTCCTCCTTCCCCTCTGGTCCCTTCAGCCTGTTCCCGTTGTGCAGAAAGAGAATATCTCGAGTCCTTGGATGACCTCAAGCATGGTTTAGGGGATGTCAAGACCACCATTTACAAGTCGCAGAGCAAGTAATTAGAGCATTGGATCCGTGTGGACTTACTGATGACTTTACTGCAAGACCTGAGATAAGCTATCTCGGACAGAGGTAAGCTAGGCAAAGACAATTTGCAGGTGCGTAAGGATTTCGCAGGGCAAAGGTTTGACCTTGAAACTAGTTAATTGTGCTTCTATTTCAGGATCCCTGGAAATATGTTTTAATATATGTTTTTGGTTTTGTTTCTTTGGCCATGAGAGACCGCCCAACTCTGGGTAGTTTGGTCTCATTTTTTTTAATCTTAATCTGGCACTCAGAAACTATGCCTGCATGGCACTGAATATTTACCTTTCTGGAAGTTTTACATCTATATTTGAGACAAGTGGTAGCATTGGTTTCCCATCAGGAAAATTCAACAATGTATGAACATGCAAGATAAACAACTGTAACCTCCATCTTTTGCAGGATTTAATATAATTTTCTAACTTACAAATTTTTTTTGTAATGTTTAACTTCTTAAATATCAAATAATAATAATGATTTGATTTTGGAAACATAATTATAGTAAATTCAAAACAATTGAATATAATTTTAACAATTTCATATTAAAAAAATATCTATTCCAAATATGTATATTAATAATAAATATTTTTGTAGCCCCCAGGGGGCAGCTCAATTGGCAAGTGTCGTGAAAATGAAGTTCCATGAGGTTTCGAGTTCAACTCCCCCCGACTTACCTTGTGTGCCACGTAAGGGGAGTCGTGGGAACACCTGGAGGTTATAGTGGTAGCAGTTGGATAACACGGCCACGTGTAACGCAAGCACGTGCCCAACTAGTTATTGATTCTTCCAGACATAAAATAATAATAATAATAATAAATATTTTTGTAATTTCAGTGCATTAAGTGTCCAAAATAAAAATAAATTATTTTTTAATTAATCAAATAAAGCATAAACATAATCTTAGATTATATATTTTGCAATGATTACTTATATATATATAATGTTTGATTTGGTACTGAAATTAAAATTAGATTGCCAATAATAGATCAATACACAAATATAAATGTGAAAGTTAAATATAATATATGCATCAATTAAATTATTAAGAAAAATTAAAATATTGATATTTAATTTTAAAAAATAGAGGTCATCCATACAATTATTAGAAAAAGTTAAAATATTAAGATTTAATTTTGAAAAATAGATAAAAGTAGATTGGGTTTATTTGGTGGGTATATAAAGTTTAATATTCTTTGTAAAATTATAATTTTTTGGATTTTCAATAAAGATATAATAAATTTGATGAAAACATTATTGTTTCATATGAGTCGAGTATGGTATCATGTCAAGTAAGTCATATCTAATACAAGATCCACTGAAACATGTGCATCAAACCTCCCTTTTCAAACTAAATAAATGCTCAATTTAGGTATGAGAGTGGTCTCATGGTTCCCTATTGGGTAGGCCAATCCCCAAGTCCAGGGATGTTTCCCAAGAGGAACCTATCTAATTCATGTAGTGAGTGTGAGGTGGATTTGTAACATCCTGCGCTTGCACGCACATGATCTGGCTATTATTTGAGGAAACTTGTGTGCAAGTGATCCAGTTTTGAATATGGTCGTCTGTTTTGCTTATGGATTTAGATGATGATGTTGTTGGATTATGATGTTATGTTATTTGATATCTATGTATATAAATGTGTTATTAACAAGCTTCTCCTAAGTGTGCATGACACTTGACAGATTGAGGATGTTAATGGCATCAATGGACCTCCTTGGACTTTAGATCGAGTCAAGGAGTGGACTATATATGGTTTGGGTATTTATGTGTATGCATATGTGACATATGATCAAGTATAGTATGATGTTGTTTATGGATCGTTGATAGTGTTTCATTGATGGATGTAGGCTAATGATTGCTTGGCGATCAAAATCACATAAGGAGTAAGGGGGCCATGCACAACAACCAAATATTGAGGGAGAGGTGTGGAAGTATCCTTGCCACAACCTACTAGAACACCCATCGTGGCTCAAATTGTAGATTAACAATTACCTAGTTCGAGAGATCCACGATGTTGTGATGGCATATTGAGAAATTTGCTCACGAAAATTCTAAGGGGTCACGCAATAAGGCAAGTCCCTTATTCCTTAGAGGCCCTTAGTCTATGACAAGGTCGTCTAATGGAGTATTGACTCCAAGGGTTGGAAAACTACCAAAATTAGTCAAAGGCGAGTGGCACCCTTGGAGCACGTAGTGCGTCTTGAAGGGTACACCACATAAATAAAACATGAATAAAGACAAGTGGCACCCTTGGAGCACAGAGTGCATCTTGAAGGGAACATCATGATTTTAATAAAGGTGAGTCAATGAACCTAGGTACCTAGAAAAAAAAATTATTTGGACATTGTTGGACTTAAAATAAATATTAAATGAGTAATTTTTATTAATTATGAAATCCCCTTAAAAATTCTAAGCCTAGTTTAAAAATTTGAGCCTAAGTTTAAGTCGATAAGAAGACTAGAAAAACTAAATTACAAATTCAATTAATGGTGGGGGATGAAGAAAAAAAACCAAGTTAAGAATTAACAAAGAAATATTTTATAAAAATATTTAATTATATGATTATGTGCAAGAAATGCTAAATTGGAAATTAAGATAAGAAGGGAAATAAATATAAAAAGAATGCATAAGCATAGAGAGGAATCTAGAGACTAGTTAACTAGAGAAGAATCCCATTTTTAACTCAACACAAATTTAGAAAGGTGTCATTCATAATTTTGGAATAAAGGAATAAAAGACAACTAAGAGTGATCTAAGGAGTACTTTTAGGAGATATGAGGGAAGGTGACTTATAATTAAATTGAACTTTGGAATTTTTCGAGTGCAACTATTGAGAGGGTGACAAGTGCATGGGAGGGGGGAGGGAATTCTAAAATTCACTAATTAAAAAGTGAATTGATTGTGAAAAAGGATGGTGTCTTGAATAAAATTTCTATAAATTAATTGGTAGAGAGGAAAAGAGGATCATCACTGGTATGTGTAAACTTATGCCGCCAAAATTTCTTTAACTAGTTTTTCTTGTGGGAGTTGGGATACACAGCTTGAAAAAGAGAGTGGTAGATCGACCTTGTGAGGTAAGATGGAAGCTATATTTTTCTCTGGTTTTGTGTGCATGGCTTCTTTTCATCTTGGGGGTATAAGGGGGAAGAAGAGGACCCCTACATTGGTTGGGAGGTACCAGTTAGTTCTTCATGGTTAGCAAGCATGAGATAGAAGGGAGTGCAAGAAAGAAATAACAACTTCAAATTCTTCGACTCCAGTTACGGTAATCCTAAATTGATATTGCGTTCATTAAGTTTCAATTTAAAATTTAGTTTAATTCTATTTCATACCCATTGTTGGGAAATCTTAATCAAGGTTTTATATTTTTACTGAGATTTAATTAAGCATGTCATTGTGGTATTCTGTCTTTGTATTTGTTTCTCCATGAGAATTTTTCCTAGCCTTATTCTTTTATCATTGCGTTATTGTTTAGTTTTATCCCTAGAAAAACCCTTCCTTTGAAATTTAATGGATTGATCCTTACTTATCTAAATCATTTCCTCCCTGGAGAAACCCACACTCTGAATGGTTTGTTACCTCTGCGTTTTTATAGCACCTTCACCCAAAATTTTTTATCTCTGCTCCAAAAATCAATTTCTCCTAGCTCTGTGATAGGTCAATTCTATCTCTTATGTTGTAAAGTCTCTTGGCATTGCTCCCTCTCTGCGTTTTTCCTTCATTCACAACAATGTTTAGCATAATCTCTCTCTGCATTTTTCTTCTTTCACAACAAATTTTTGGGCATAAAATCTCTGTGTTTTTCCTTCATTCAAATCAATTTTGTTTTGTCATAATCTTCCTCTACATTTTCTTTCCATCTGTTTTGTTATTTTTTATAATTGTGGGTGTTTTCTTTGCGAGTTGCATACCCAAGGTGCTTCCCTCACCCCTCTCTCTACCCAGCAAAAAGCTTCATCTTTCTCTGCAATTTCATGCTTACACCCAATAAATTTAGAAACCTCTTTCATATTTTAGAACATTTTTCTCTCCTCTGTAATTTCGTGCTTACACACAATGACTTTGGGAGCCTCTTCCAGATTCTAAATTTTTTTCTTTCCTCAGAAATTGCATGCTTACACCCATCGACTTTGGTAGTCTCTTCCATATTTTAAAACGTTTTTATTTCCTCTCCAATTCTCTGCTTACATCCAATGACTTTGGGAGCCTCTTCCAAGTTTTAAAATGTTTCTCTTTCCTCTACAATTTCGTTTGTTACTTACCCAATGAATTCAAGCATCCCTTAATATAAAATTTAACCCTTTTTTTCTTCTTGGCATTTGAATTATTTGCCAAGCATGTTTTTGGGTATTTTCATACATCTGCGCAAAGAGTAATACCTCAACACTTGTAATAAAATTTTAAACTCCTACCTTGATCCAGATCTGGGGGCTAAGATATGGATGGCTTTAATGTAGAGAGAGGAGGAGCTTAGAGATGCCAATATTACATAAAAAGAAGCATGGACAAAAACATCATAATGAATTACTTGGGATGTAAGGCTCAAAGAAGAGCGTCACCTCTAGGGATCATGTTGTCATTGATGCCAATGGATTGATTATTTGGGAGATTGTTGTATCATGTAGCATTGATGCAAATGGTTTCATTGATTGATGTAAAGTAATTGATTGATTGATGACTGATGAACAATGTATATGTATTGTCCTTGATGAGAATGATAGATGTCAAAGTGGAAACTAATTGATAAAGATAGATCATTGATATGATGTATATGATGTAGTGGTGAATTGGTGCATAGATGACTCGTTATTGTCTTATCATGATTGATAAGGTGCACAAATGGATGAACTCCAAAGTGGTCCCCTTATGGTGAAATCCCTCACAGGAAGACTCTTTGTGGTTGAGTTGTGGTTGTCAGGACCCATTCTTGTATGTGGAATAATGAGATGAAGATCAAGGAAATTGTTGGTGAAACTATCCTAGATGGATAGTTCTTTTCATGCCATTTCTGGTGGTATGTGGAATGCCACATAACTCCTCATGGGTTGAGAGTTATGGCCTTACGAAGTTGGAGGAACCCCATATGAAGGATTGAATCCCCCAAGGTCAAAGAAGTCAAAGTGACCTAAAAGAAGAAATCATTATTTAAATAATAAAGAAGTGACAAAATCAAGAAGGAATATTTAAACGATAAAATATTGGAGAACTTTCTATTTATGGAAAGTAGTTAACCCTAAATAAGGAAAATGGGTCAAGTGAACTAAAAATGGGTTAAGTGACCTAGAGGATGAAAGTATAAATAAGATAGTTATGGTCTCTTGTAGATCATCCTTTTTGTGGATCAATGGAGAGATTATTGTGATATTATCCTATAGAGTATTGATGAAGAGCTTCTTGTGAGAGCATATTTTGTGTGAATCTCTTGAGCATGATTGAAGATCTATTATGAGGAATAAAGTGAGAGGAGGATCTCATGGACACATCATAGTTTCGGCTATGTCAGAGATCTTGACAGAAAAAGTCTTGGAGCTTCAAAAACCCTAGTTTCTGAGGTATACATGGACTGTAATGGGCCAGGGAACATACACATGTGGGCTGTATGAGGATAGGGTGGGTACAGTGGATGGAATGATGAAGACTTGTGTTTGAGTTGGTGCCAAGATCTTGGATGATGAGGTAGGTTCCAGATGTGAATTTTATGGGCTTAGATCTATCACTGAGACACTAGTATGGTTACATTATTGTCTTGATGAATAATATTGTTTGATGTGTTGTGAATGCTTAGGGCATTCTTGGTGTGGATTCTATGATATTGTTCAGTTTGGATGATTTGGTTGATGAAGTGATTAGTACTCTTGTGATTCAGTGGTGACATGATTTCTATGGTATACTAGTTGTTTATAAATGATTGAGATAACATTCATATTGATTTGTTTTGGAGCGTGAATAAGCTATTGGAGAGCTTGGATGTGTTGTAACTGGCTGTAGGTTAGATTGGATAGTCAGAGATAGAACAGAATGATATATTGGTTGCAGATGATCTAAGTTGATCTTGAAGGATAAACCCTAACTTCTCAAATGGTATACACAGTCTGCTGTATACATTGGCCATGTGCATATGTGGGTTGTAGTGAGCCAGGGTTCATGCACATGTTGGCTGCACTACTGATAGGTTGTGTACCTATTGACAGATAGATATCTATTGAGGATTATTGCCTCATCTCAGTTGTAGCTGAGGGTGTAAGATGAGTCTTGCATTATAGAGCTGGTGCTCTTGTAGATTTGTACTCTATTTAGTTGTTGTTGATAAACCCCTGGATTGTTGTCCATAATAAAAAGAAAAATTGTAAATACATCTTGTGTTCTTTGTGTTCCTTGTGGTGATGAATTATTGATGATATGTGTTGATGATATATGATGTTGATATATGTTCACATCTAACTGGTTATAAATGATAGCAATGGGTAATGAATAAATGTTGAATGTTAACTAAGGCGTTTTATGTAAAGAGGGAAGTTTTGGGAAAAATATCCCCACACTCATTCATCCCCCCCCCCATCCCTCTAAGTGTTTTAGATGTGTCCAAGAATTTCTATCAGAGTAGGCCTTCACTAAAAGCCTTAACAATCTTGAAGGAGATCCATAGACACACAAATGGATGATGAAGTTCCAATTCTTGATGAAGAAAACTATTCTACTTGGAGAATAGAGATGAGAGTGTATTTGAAGACAATGGGAGCAACTATTTGGAAGGCAGCCATTGGTGGATGAGTTCCTTTGAAGAACAAGCCAAATTTTGTAGCTCAAAGGGAAGGAAAGAAGAATGATGCATTGGCTCTCAAGACCATTCTTAGTGGACTCTCAAGCCCTATCAAAAAGAGCATGGGAAAATGCACTCCGGCCAAGGATCTATGGATAAAGCTAGAAGAGACATATCGAAGAAAGAAATAAAAGGAAGACATTGAAGACCACTCCATCAAGATTATCAAAGGTAAAGAATCTCTAAAAAATCTTGAATGCATTATTTCTAAATGTGATTTTGAAAAAATTTCAAGTGAAGATAAAGAATCAAGTGATGATAGCACAAAGGAAGATCTTGAAGACATTTCAAATGAAGGCAAAGAATCATGTGATGGTGTTGGCAAGAAGGAATATATTGAAAGTAAACAATCTCCAAAGACTCTTGATTGCAATGATGATGATGATGGATTTTTCTCTACAAGTGAAGAAGAATATATAGAAACAATTTTTGTAAAGTTTGATGGTAATTATCCCATGAAAAGAATAGAAGAAAATCTATTAAAAATTCAAAAGGAAGTTGAAGAAGCTTTATATAGATATATAAGTGATCATTTTTATACACACTATAACTATCTTTCAAATAACACTAAGAAGTTTCTTAGGAGGATTCAAAGGCACATCTTGAAGCTAAAAGAAATGATCAAGGAACAAGAAGAGAGAAATAAGACTCAATTAGAAGAAAAGGAAGAAGAAATCGCAAGACTAAAGAATGGAAAAGAAGATATGAATATATATGATGAGATTAGTAAAAGTTTTGAAACCATTGTCCATCTCAAAACCCAATTTGAATAACCCAAAACAATAGAGTAACTATTGAAGATTCAAATAAATGAAAAGGAAGAGTCATGCTGTAAGTTAGAAGTTGAAATTGTTGTCCTTAGAAAGAAGGTTGAAAATTCAAACAAATTCTTGAATAGCTCACGAATCTTGGATGAGATCTTGGAAAGTCAAAGATCATCATGTGATAAATCAGGTCTTGGATACAAAGGAGAAGATACAC